>JAAKBH010001077.1:0-55681 GCA_019776075.1 Amaranthus palmeri
CTGATCACTTTTACTCTATCTACTTTAGTTTTACAAAATACCACAACTACTTCAACACACTATATTTAACTCTTTAGTATCCGTGACATTTGTAAAAGTTCAAACCAACTATCACTACAAAAAATGATGTATGTAGCTACACTTAAAAATGTATTTAGGCACACTTAATTAAGCGTGGCCTCTGCATGTGTTACTAAATTTTTAGGCATGCTTAATAAGCGTGGCTAAACGTTCTAATAAGCGTGCCTGATAGCACCTTCAGCCACACTTATAGGTGTTGGAAACATTCCTCACTTATAAGTGTGACTGCATGATTTCATGATCTATTGTTTGCCTTTTTGTTTGCCACACAACTAAGCATGGCTAATGAACATAACTAATTTAATTAATTATGGCGGTAAATATTATTATTATTGTATTAATATTAATATTATGATTGTTGTTGTTGTTGTTGTTATTATTAATTTTTTATTATTATTACTATTATTATTATTATTATTATTATTATTATTATTATTGTTAATATTATTAATATTATTATATTGTTAATAATAATATTATTTTTTTGACAAATAAAAACCTTTTTCATTCACCAAAAAAAACTAAATTAAACACCAGAAAAACTAAATTAAATTAAATCGAAATTATCCAACTAATTAAATAACAAAGCAAAAGCAACGAAGAGGAAACACTAAAATAATAATGAAGCAGCATCTCAAAGCTATACACAAAGCAACATCTAAAATAATTAGAAACCTTTTTCAAAGTTATACACAACTATCACAAAGCTAGCAATATAATTATCCAACTAAAATAATAAAGCAAAAGCAATTGTGTTAAGCAAGCACTATGAAGCAGCATCTCAACAGCCTCAGCAAAACAAACATCACATAGGAAGCAGCACAAGTCAGCAACTTGACAGCAGCTCAAATCCATGCTATCAAATAGCAGCTTGAAACGACTCTACAAAGAACTCTACATATATATCAAGCCAGCAGATCATCAAGAGTGGTTCCTCAGCACGCAGCAGCACCCGAACAAAGGTGTGGCAGCAGACAAAAGACTCAAGTAGGCATCAATAGCAGTGGATCATCATTCAAGCAAACCGTATATCATGTAAGAGGATTTGAAGAGGCTGCACAAGAAAAAGCAGCAAGCAAAGTAGAACAGGGCAGCAGAATAAGAAACCAGCAGCACCATACCCAAATAGCAATTATTACAACTCCATAACCGCAACTTAACAACCAATAAATCCGCAGCTAGGTCCAGCAACCAGCAGTAGTCAGCAAACATTACAACATCAGTTGAACAAGAACAGTAGCACAAAGAAACATGACAGCAAGGGATCATCAGTAAAGTAAGCAATCATCCAGCAGCATCAATCCATCCACAAACATCAGCCTTCATATCAGCTTAATAGGAAAGCAACCAGCCAGCATAGTAATTAGACAGCAACTACTTGCATCAGTCTTCAATAATATTCATCAATTAAAAAAGCACAATATCCAAATGCATAACAGCAACTAGAAGCATTCCAAGACCAAAAGGATGCATCAATTTACCATCTGTTACACTAGGAAGCAGCAAATCTACCAGGCAGCAGCAGCAATACATGTGCACTAAACCAAAACAGAATACTTGTGAGAATCAGGCAGCAGCAAATATAATAACATTCAGAATCTAAACCCTTGAAAATCCTTGAAGGAGTAAAGTTTTTATTGATATTGATACATTACTTGTAATATTGGATAAAATTATTAGCATTTTGATAATAACCATTTGAAAAATATTATAAAAATATATAATTTATTTAAGTTAATAAATACCCATTTTGAAAATTAAACAGGGAAGTTGTTCAAAGTCAGGAGGAGAAAGTAGTACTGATGATTCAGGATCAGCTGTTAATACAATTTCTTCAAGTCAAGCTGAAACTCATTTAGAACAACCAGAATCTCCTATGAGCAGAAAACCATCTATTATTGACCAAAATCAACAACAAAAACAACAAGCTTCAAGTAGTTATCAACAACATCAACCAGGAATGTCACAAAATCAATCTGCTTCTAAACAAACTCAAGAAAAGGTTTCTTTTTTATTACTTTTGTCCACTACTTAATTAATTTAAGAAATAATAACAGCTAGTACTGCAACATAAATTTAAGAAGATGTGAATCCTGTAATACATTAATGGTCTGATATAAACGTTTGTTAATTTAAACTGCTAACTTATAAAGAAGATGTAGCATTAGGAAACTAACCTAGAATAATGAAAATGGCCCATGAAAATGCCCCATGAACGATATGAGCCATTAAAACAAATCAGTAAGACTATAGACCAATAAATTATTTTACATTGACCATTTTTGCATTACAATTATATGTAATAGTCCACTACCCATCATCTTAATCAAAGTACAATCTGTAAAAACAATTTACAATTCCTAGCTTTGAAATAGATTACAAGGAATGGAATTCCTAGCTTTGAAATAGACTACAAGGAATGGAAAAGCAAGCAATCAGGAGCCCTGATGCAAGAATCTTAGAATAAATTCAATAGGAAGCAAGAAGCTGTGCAGTTAGACTACACACAAAAAAAGATACTTGAAGTATTGAAAATCAGAATTGTTCTTCAATAAACATTATTAATTATTTAGTTGCTACCTCAATCTCTCTCACTCCTGCAGTTTAGACTAGGACACGAAAATGACTATAGCCCTTAATTTATGAGATTCAATCGAATCACAAATGACTAACACGTACGCTTGATTATAATCCACTGAAATCTAATTGCTTCCCACTACTCTTATCCAGATTTACCTCAAAAAAATTTGAATACTCTAACAGATATTAAACTACCAACATTAATTTCAACGTGACTAACATCCAAACAAAGAGAAGAGGAGGAGAAAAACTTACCTTAGTGGTGGGAGCGAATCTGCTATGTTGTCGGGTTTGGTGGTGGTGTCGGTTTTAGAAGTGGCGGTGGAGTTGTGTGGCGGTGGGTCGTGCGGCAGGTTTTGGGTGAGGGTTTTGGAGAAGGGAGAAGAGTGTTCTTGGGTTAGGGCATGTCGTGGTTTGGGTGAGAAGAAGGCACAATTAAAATCAAATTTTTTTGAAGGGCAAAATTCTGAAATTTACTTGTAAGTTCTTTTATTTCTAAATTGTGTTTAGCCACACTTAATTAGTGTAGCTGATTTGATCATTTTGATATTCTTAATTGCACTTTCGCCACGCTTGTTAGTGTGACTGAATTGATTATATATTTTATTTAATTGACCTTTAGCCACGCTTATTAGTGAGGCTGAATTTATAACATTTTAACATCATTTAATTGACTTGTAGCCACGCTTATGAGCGAAACTATTATTCTAACGCTTAATAAGCGTGCCTAAAATGTAACAAGTGAGTCTAATTACACTAGAGCCTGCCCACTTAAATAAGCGTGTCTGAATAAGTGTAGCTACATGCGATATTTTTTGTAGTGTATGATCGAGTCAGTATTTAGTAGTAGCATAGGTTATATTACTGGAAAATCTAGCGGAAGGGTAAAACTTTAGGAATTCTACGGATCAGAGTGGTCTTTTCTCAATGGCCTCCTCTCATTATCTCCTTTGATGATATTATAATCGTATGGTTTGACGTGCTTTATCCTTCCCCATATGCTATCATTTATAATTGATTATTGCTATACTCCTCCACCGAATACATTGTTTTAAATTTTCGGCTTGTTCATACCATATAATTTTAAATATAATTTTTTAAAAAAATTATCGACATCCCTTATTTTCTTTTCTGGATCCGCCCCTGAATGGAGTTACGCAAAGTCAAAGACAAAGTGGCCGTGTTTATTTCTAATTTATTATGTTGGTAGATTATGTACGTAATTCGTAGTATTTAGGTGTATGTGTACAATTATATTTATGTATATTATTTATATTATAATTTGGTGTTAATTAATGCTGATTACGATGGTTGATTATTGTTAAATATTTACTATTTTATAATTAATGGTGATATTTATTATTTATTATACAAATATCATCAAAACAAAAAAAAAAAAAAAAAACAAACAATGGCTACGGACAGCCTAATAACCGCAATATATGGCTTAATATCAGTTTGTTAAATTAGAGTATTGGCTGCGGACAGGTATTAGAACCGCAACCAATAAGGCATTTTTTTGCTACATATTTGAACCACAGCCATTGTTTTATATTATTAGCTGCTGCCACAAGGGCTTGGGTCCAAAACCGCAGCCTATAGTGGCATAAAAACTGCAGCCAATAGGCTTTTTTCCACTAGTGTTGTCTGGGTGTGTGGAGTCTCTTACGTTGGGTTCCAGTTTGTCGAATGTTAAAAGGAAGGGGGTGTGCGACGATATGGCTATGGAGGCGTCTGATGTTCGGGGTAAACGTGGGCGTCATGGGTCTGTTGGTTTTATGGGTAATGACAATTCCGATTGTGGTTTTTTAGTAGCGGGCGCTAGTTTTGATCAGCCCCGTGAATGCAAATGAAAATTCTGAGTTGGAACTGTCGGAATAAGTGTGGTTTTCAATACGGTTTTTGTGTGGATAGTTGCGGTAATTCGGGTGGGTTGGGGTTATGGTGGAGGGAGGATAATGTTAGTCTTCTCTCTTATTCTAA
This sequence comes from Amaranthus palmeri, assembly GCA_019776075.1. Taxonomy (NCBI): domain Eukaryota; kingdom Viridiplantae; phylum Streptophyta; class Magnoliopsida; order Caryophyllales; family Amaranthaceae; genus Amaranthus; species Amaranthus palmeri. Next base: position 4,645 of record JAAKBH010001077.1, read on the forward strand.
AAATCATATTTCTATTTTGGTGGATGATGATCGTGTTGGGAGTAAATGGTATGCGCATGGAATTTATGGGTGGGCGGAGAAATCGAATAAGCATAAAACTTGTAGCCTTATGAAATCGTTAATTGCGGGTTGTTCGTTTCCCTATGTGTTCTTTGGAGATTTTAATAAGATCCTTGTGGGTTCGGAAAGGAAGGCGGTATTCCACGTGATGATAAAGATATGGGGGTTTTCAGAGATTGTATTGATTTTTGTAATTTGGTTGACTTGGGTTTCATCGGAAGTTGTTTTACGTGGTGTAGAGGTAAGGACCCGTCTACGTTTATTCGTGAGAGGTTGGACCGTTTTCTTGCGTCATCTTGTTGGCTTGCGTTGTTTCCTAATGCTTTTGTTCGTCATTTTCCAATTTATAAATCGGATCATGCTCCTATTCTTTTAAACTCGGATGGGGGTAAATATGATTTTCATGATATGATTTTCCAATTTAAATCTTTTTGGATTTCTAGTGAGGATTGCAAGAAGACTGTGGTCAAGGCGTGGAATGAGATGCTGGACAGTTCGATTGAGGCAAAATTGGAGCACTGTGCGCTTTCTTTAAAAGAATGGGCGAATAAATCTTTTGGGGATGTCAAGAGTTTGATTAAAGTTACGGAAAGAAAGCTTGCTAAAGCTCAAAAGATGTTTCCTGATGCTCGTATGCTTGGTGCTTGTGAGACTTTTTCGGTGGAGCTTGATAATCTTCATAGGTTAGAGGAGGCTTATTGGCATATGAGGTTTAGATTTAATGAAATTAAAGATGGGGATAGTAACACAAAATTATTTCATCATAAGGCTAGTTCTCGATTAAAGCGTAAGAGGATTAGGGGTTCGGAGGATTCGGGTGGTAAATGGTGTACTGATAAAGTTGACTTGGAGCGGCTTATTACGGCTTACTTTGAGAATATTTTTGCGACTAGCTCGCCATCTGGTTTTTCGACAGCTCTTGAGGGTATTGATCGTGTGGTGAGTGATGAGATGAATAATATTCTTGATGAGGAGCCTACTTATGATGACGTTCGGGAGGCTCTTTTCCAAATGCATCCAACCAAGACTCCAGGGATTGATGGGTTTCATGCTATTTTCTTTCAAAAATTTTGGGATCTCATTGGTGAAGATGTGGTGGGCTTGGTTAAATCGTGGTGGAAGGGCTATGTTGATCTTTCTTGCATTAATAAAACTTGTATTTCTCTTATACCGAAATGTTCGGATCCTCGGGAAGTGGCCCATTTTCGTCCTATTAGTCGTTGTAACGTTGTCTATAAAATAATTTCCAAGACTCTTGCTAATAAATTGAAAGGTTTCTTGGGAAATATTATTTCGGTGCAGCAGAGTGCTTTTATTTCTCGTCGATTAATTACTGACAATGCTCTTTTGGCGTTTGAAGCTTTTCATGCAATGAAGCGATGGGGTGTGGGTAGTAAGGAGTAGGGGTGTTCAAAAGTATCCGGTTTTAAAAACCCGACCCGGATTACCCGATATCCGCTTTTAAAAACCGGGTTTTTGACCCGAATTGTGAAAACCGGATATTCCGGACTGGGTACCCGGTTTATAAACCGGGTATTCGGGTCGGAACCGGATACGTTTTTTTTAAAAATCCGGGTACCCGGTATCCGATTTTTGTATTTTTTTTATTTTTTTTTATTTTTTTTATGTCTAAATTCCTAAACCTAGCAGTCTCTCTCCTTCTAATTTCTTAACCCAGCCGCCGCCTGATATTTCTTCCTCTATTCTTTTCTTTCTTCCTCAATCTATTCTTTCTAGTTTCTTCCTCAATCTATTGATATCAAGAAAATTATTGATAACAATTACTCTTCCTCAATCTATTCTTTCTTCCTCAATCTTCATCTTCATCTATCTCACAGCAGCAGGGTCGGTCGACATTTAGTTCTTTCTTCCTCAATCTTCACAATTAGGTGCCATTTTCACATCTTCATTTTTGTTTAAATTTGAAGTCTTATATTAATTTTATTTGTTTATAAATTTATTTTTAATATTTTTAATTCAAGTTTTTTTTGTTTATTTTATTTTTAGAGATTATTTATAATTTTAAATTGAAGATCTACATGGATTCTTTCCGCCACCACCTAGATTTTCGATATGTCTTCGTTTTAGTTGTTTATAATTGATTCGTGGTCTTTCATTTTGAAATTTAGCCATTTTTTTTTTTAATTTCGCCATTTCTGTCATTTTTTTAATTTCGTCATTTTAAACTTGTTATTTTTAATTTCTGCCATTGCTAGATGATTTTCTGTTTTGTTTATAATTTCTGCCATTTCTGTTTTGTTTATAATCTGTTTATGATTTTTACCATTTTTCTGATTATTTTCTTCTGATTTCTGATAAATATGATTTTTTGCCATTTTTTTTCCATTTTTGCCATTGGTTATTTTATTAATTAAATTGGTTATTTTCTTATTGTTCACTTAATTAAATTACAGTGAGTGAGGTCATCTTAAATTGGTTATTTTCTTATAGTTCACTTAATTAAATTGTTTATAGTGATTTCTGTTTACAGTGAGTGAATGATTTCTTATTTCTGTTTATAGTGAATGATAAATATTATTTATAGTGATTTCTGTTTAGTGTTTATAGTGAATGATTATTTTCTTATTGTTCACTTAATTAAATTGTTCACTTATGATAATATTGTTCTTAAATTGGTTATGACTTATGATAATATTGTTCACTTTATTGTTTTGTATAGAAGATGGGGTCATCTTTTGATGATAATTCAAATTCACAACCGAATTTTGAAGAGAGTGTTGATCGCTTGATCGATGAGGATGAAGAGACGAGACCACCAATTAAAAAACAGAAAAATCAACGCCGTGCAACTACTGGTACGAGGAGTAATAGGTCCAAATGGTGGGATCACTACACAATTGAAGAATTGGATTCAACAATTGCTTATTGTAAGTATTGCAATTCATCTATTAATTGTCATAGCAAAAATGGAACAACTCCATTGGCTAATCATACTAAAAGATGCAAAAAATATCCTCCAAATTTGGATATGAAGCAAAAGAAAATTGAATTTGATATTGCTAGAAGAGTCAATGAGGATGGTAGTGTTGATTGTGTTGGTCTTCCAAAATTGTGGGAATTTGATTATGATTTGTGTAGGAAAAAACTTGCTACAATGCTTATTGTGGATGAATTGCCTTTTGCTTTTGTTGAACGTGAAGGATTTCGTGAGTATTGTAGGGCTTTAAATCCTCTATTTAAGATTCCTTCTCGTAGCACTGCCACTAGAGATTGTTATAGTCTTTTCATTGAAAAAAGAAATGAGTTGAAATCGTTTTTTCACAATTTTAAGTCAAGAATTTGTTTAACAACAGACACTTGGACATCAGGGCAAAACTTAAGTTATATGTGTTTGACTTCACATTTTATTGATGATAATTGGAATTTGCAAAAAAAGATCATAAACTTTTGTCCTATTGCTGGTCACAAAGGAATACTTATTGGCAGAGCTGTTGAAAAATGCTTGATTGATTGGGGTTTGAAAAATATCATGACATTGACCGTAGACAATGCAAGTTCAAATGACATAGCGGCCAATTACCTTAAGAAAAGACTTAACATTTGGGATACTGGTCTTTTGGAGGGTCAATACCTACATATGAGATGTGCATCACATATTTTGAATTTGATTGTGAAAGATGGTTTGAGTGAAGTTGATTTGTCTGTTTTGAAAATTCGTGCTCTTGTGAAGTACGTAAGGTCTTCTCTTGCTAGGCTTAAGAAGTTTAAAGAATGCATAAAAGAGGAGAAAGAGGAGAGCAAAAGCCTTGTTGTTTTGGATATTGAAATTAGATGGAATTCAACTTATCTAATGCTTGAATCTGCTGTTAAATTTAAAAAGTCATTTGCTTCTTTATACATGAAAGATTCCGCTTTAGTTAAGTTACTTAGCTAGGAAGTATGGTGGTGCTCCTACTGAAGAGCATTGGAGGAAAGTGTCCACTTTCTTACCTTTTTTGAGTGTTTTTTATGATGCAACTTTGAGATTTTCTGCTTCTCGTTATGTAACTTGCAACTCTTATGCTCACGAGATTTTTGGGACTATATTATTACTTGCCAACAACATGAGTGTAGATGATGAGGGTATGAGGAAAATGGCTACCAATATGATGGCAAAATATGACAAATATTATGGAAACATTGATAATATCAATATATTAGTGTTTGTAGCTATTCTCCTTGACCCTAGGCATAAGTGGAATTATGTTGATTGGATTGTGCGTGCTTCATATGATGCCACAAAAGCAACTCTTTTGTCACTTAAGATTAAAATGGTTTTCAAAAGTTTGTTTGATTTTTATGCTTGTTTTATGCCTCTACCAAAGACAAGTGGGGCTACTTCCTCCACTTCCACCTCTTCAACCTCTTCCGTTTTTACTCAAAGTGGGACCCAAGGAATGGGGAAGGTGGACCTTATTGAACTAATGAATCCAAGATATCAAATGGAGACGGGTTCATTAACGAATGTACACAAAAGTGAGTTGGATAGGTATTTAGAAGACGCATGTGAACCTCACGAGTCTAACTTTGAGATTTTCACATGGTGGAAAGATCAAACAAAAAGATATCCCATTCTTCAAAAGATGGCCAAAGATGTGCTTGCTATACCTATTTCTACCGTTGCTTCTGAATCTGCTTTCAGTACTGGTGGTCGTATTCTTGATGATTTTCGAACATCATTGACTCCAAGGATGGCCGAAGCCCTTATATGCGGACAAGATTGGCTTCGTAATTCTCGAACTCCTTTAGCAATAGAGGAGAATTTGCTTGCGCTTGAAGAAATGGAGGAAGGTTAGTATACATTTTAAATTATTTTTCAATTGATTATCTAATATTTTCCGTTACCTTATAATGTTCATAATTTTGGTTTAGGTAATGCATTAACTTTGGAGCATCCGGAGGTCATAATTGACGAGACCCCCGACTCGGTTGAAGATGATTAATGGAGCTTGAAGTTTCAATTTATGAATTTGTATCGTTTGCTTTTAGTTATTTAATAGTTTAAAACTTTAAACTTTAAAGTGTAACTTTGTTTTTGTATGTTTTTGTATGGTTGTAAAACTTAGAAACTCTAAACTCTCGCGGTTCGTTGGACTTTTTTTACCCCATGCATTTTAATATTTTATGACTAAGTAAGTTAAGGAAAAAAATGTTAAAAGTTAAGTGTTTCTAGAGATGTATTATTTGAATTATAAATTAAACAAATATTAAAAGAAAGAAGGAAAAAAATCACATGTTTTAAAAAAGGAATAAAACTGGGTATCCGGTTTCCGACCCGGTTTAAACAGGGTACCAGGAATCCGGGTACCCGGTTTAAACCGGGTCGGAAACAGAATGCTTTTTTTGGTATCCGAAAATGCGGGTACCCGGATTTCCGGAACCGGGTCGACCCGGTATCCGGTTTTGAACACCCCTAGTAAGGAGGCTTTTGCTCTCAAATTAGACATGAGCAAAGCATACAATCGCGTGGAATGGTGCTTTCTTGAGCGTGTTATGCTTGGTATGGGTTTTAGTGATGCTCGGGTTCGGCGTATTCTTTCATGTATTTCCAGTGTTTCTTTTTCTTTTAAGATTAATGGACGGATTTGTGGTAGTGTGATTCCCTCTAGGGGTCTTAGGCAAGGAGACCCGATATCTCCTTACTTATTCATCTTGTGTGCGGATGCATTTTCTCGATTGATCACATTAGGTATTGAGCGTCGTACGATTCATGGGATTCAAATTTGTCGTGGGGCGCCCATTTTATCTCATTTGTTTTTTGCGGATGATAGTATCCTTTTTGCGAAAGCCTCGGTGCAGGAATGCTTGGCGGTTGTTAGTGTTATTAGCATTTATGAAAAAGCTTCCGGTCAAAAAGTGAATTATGATAAGACCGAGATTTCATTTAGTAAAAGTGTAAATCATCATTTGTGACAAGAAATTGTTGAGATTCTTGGAGTGCGGGAGGTGGATCGTCATGATCGTTATCTTGGTCTTCCAACGATTGTGGGTCGGTCGAAGAAAGTTATTTTTTCTTGCCTTAAAGATCGCATTTGAAAAAAGATTAAAGGTTGGAAAGAAAAACTCTTATCACGAGCAGGGAAAGAGATCCTTATAAAAGCAATTATTCAAGCTATCCCCATTTATATGATGATTATATTTCGGCTTCTAGATGGTTTTGTTGATGATATCCATGCTATGTTTGCCAAGTTTTGGTGGGGCTCGAAAGGATAAGAGGAGTATTCATTGGCATAGTTGGTCTAATCTTTGTCTCCCTAAGCGTAGAGGGGGTTTGGGTTTTAGGGATTTGAAGATTTTTAATATGGCGCTTCTTGCTAAGCAATCTTGGCGAATCTTGATTGGTGCTAATCCTCTTTTAGTAGCGGTTCTCAAAGCCCGATATTCAAGAATTCCGATGTCTTAGATGCTTATAGGGTTATTCGCCTAGTTATACGTGGCGAAGTATTTGGGGGGCAAAGTCTCTTTTGCTTGAGGGGCTTGGGTGGAGGGTTGGTAATGGATCTTTAGTTCATGCTTGTTTGGATAAGTGGGTGCTTTGTAGGAGTGTGCTTAAGTCACATACTCTTTTAGTTGAGCCAAGTGATGATTTGTGTGTTTCGGAGTTTATTGATTTTGATGTGGGCTCTTGGAATATTGACTTGTTGTCTCAATGTTTTGATAATGATTCCATTACTGCTATTCTTTCTATCCCTTTTAGTCCCCTTTGGTGTGTTGGATTGTCGGTTTTGGTGGTACACCAAGGATGGCGTTTATACGGCTAAGAGTGGGTATTGGTTGGGTATGCTTGCGAGTTCTGTGATGGTGGGCTATGGTGCTAATAATGAGGAGTGCAAATATTAGATTTGGGTGTGGAATTTGCCGGTGCCTCCGAAACTTCGACATTTTATTTGGCGAGCTTGCCGAGGGTCTCTTGCCTCCAAATATATGCTCTATAATCGATATTGTGTGCAGTCTCCCATTTGTGAGCGGTGTCATTTGGATTCAGAGTCTATTATTCATGCTATTTGTGATTGCCCTTCGAATGATTAAGTTTGGGCGGTTTCTTCTCTGACTTCATTGCTCCCTCATGCTCCCCGTTCATCGGTTATGGATTTTTTGGTGTGGTTTTATGAGAATTCTTCTGAGGAGGATTTTCTATTTCTTTGTACCACGTCATGGGCTTTTGGTTGGTAAGGAATAAGCAGGTGTTCACCAATGATGATGTTGATGCGGTTGCTCTCACGGTGTCTTTTCACAAACTGGTTCATGACTACCAATTGTTTGCTTCAAAAACTTGTGTTTCTTATGCTGGGCCGTATCTTCGTTTTCAAGCTTGGCATCCTCCTTTGACTGATTGGATTAAAATAAATGTCGATGCTTTTGTCCCTTCTCATTCTTGTCGTGGCTTGGGTATTATTTTTCGAGATTGCTCCAGCAAGATAGTTCTAGCAGGGGTTCGGCGTGCGGTTGCTAGTTGGTCCTCTAATATTTCGGAAGCGACTGCTGCTCTTTTTGGTGTGGAAGTTGCTGCCCGATTGGGTTATCGCTTCGTTCAGCTTGAGGGTGACTCGATAAATACTATGAGGGATATTGATTGTAATGTGAGCGGTTATTCGCCCATCCATTTGTTGCATGATCGTATTGCTTTTCTTGTTTCTTCCCTTGATGCTTTTTGTGTGAGCTCCGTTTCCCGCAAAGGGAACTCGTTGGCACACTTAGTTGCTAGGTGGGATTCGGGCCCAAATCTTGAAAAATTGTATATGAATTCTTTCCCCCATGAGCCTTTGGCTTTGGCGGCGTGTGATGAATAATATGGTTGCAGGTTCTATTTCAAAAAAAAAAAGAAAAATATGCGTTGTCAAAAAACTCCAAACTTTCATCTGATACTTGCGTCTAACTAAAATCAAATTCCTAATATTTTGCTCCACATGTAGATGATCTGTAACGCTTTTACAACTTACAAGGCAAAAGCAGAGATATCTTTTTCCCGCTTCCCTTTGGAGGAGAAACTCACTTCCAACAGAAAATGTCACTCTTCTTATCCTTCCACCATTTTTCTCTATCCTCTAAACCTCCATTTCACCATTATCATCCTTACTATACCCACCATTACATTTCTTTTCATTATCCCACCAGCAAAACCCGCAAAAAAACCCTAAAATCGCATCTCCAACCCACTTCCAATTACAATTCAGAAACCCTCCCAAAATCCGCAATTCAACGAATTGCCGAAAAATTAAGAACTTTAGGCTTTGTAGAAGAAAATATCAAAGATACCCAGTTGTCAGAACGTGAGACTAACCCTAAAATTGGGGAGATTTTTATACCTACTTCCCGCCAAATTCCTAATTTTCGGGTTGGACATACCCTTGACCCGAGTTGGTCTACACCCCAGAATCCGGTTCCTGAACCGGGTTCTGGGGATGCCATTGTTAAGCTAAATGGGTTAAATTTGGTAGCTCAGAGGGAACGGAAAGAGTTTAGGAAGGCAGAGAAAGAAGAGGAGAAGCAGAAAGTGCCAAGCTTGGCTGAGCTCACGTTATCTAGTTCGGAGCTCCGGAGGCTTACGACGATGGGGATTCGGATGAAGCAGAAGATGAAGTTAGGCAAAGCTGGGATTACTGAGGGGGTTGTTAATGGGATTCATGAGAGGTGGAGGAGTTTTGAAGTGGTGAAGATTGTTTGTGAGGATATTTGTAGGCTTAATATGAAGAGGACTCATGATTTATTGGAGGTAATAACATAATCAAATTAACGTTTTTTTTTGTTGGTGCATATATATGATGAAAGTTTGTGTTTTTTATTTGCATTGTTAGGAAATGTGGATTGATATGATCTTTTCATTGTGATTTTTAGTCTTGTTTAGTTGAATAGTTTTTCTTTAAATTGAGATTTCTTGTGAATGGGATTGTAGTTTTGTGACTTTTATTAGTACTTTGTAGTGATAGATTTTGTTAAAATTGAGAGGAAATTTGACAGAAAGAGAGATGGGGGTGGAATATGTAATGTGTTTTATGTGAATTATTAATTCTTGAAGGCACTTCTTGGTGTAATGCGTATTGATTTAAGAAGTCTAGTGGTATGAGGGTAACATCCAATATATGAGATTAGTTGGTGCAGAGAGCATGTTCGACATGTTCGACCATAAAGCACCCAAAAAAATAGGAGGCCTTAATATTAAATTACATTTGAAGATAACAGTTGGTTAGAAAAATATCATAATATCTAAAATTGCACATGGCTTCTAAAAATTTTTAAATTTTTGCTCTGCCTCTTAGTATATCATGCAAAACCTATTTTTTTGTATCTTCTATGATCTCCCTTCTTCAAAAAGTAGTTTGATTGTGAATTGTTTTACTGAGTAGTGTTTACATACGATGTATGTAGAGAAAGACAGGAGGTATGGTTGTTTGGAGGACTGGAAGCAAAATTGTTTTGTATAGAGGGGTAAATTACAAGTATCCTTACTTCTCTCTGGACGAAGCCTCAGGGAGTAGTAGTTCTGAGAATGCAAAGGAAGTGGAAGATGGAATGCAATCTGAAGATGAAAATTCGCCATCTGAGACTCTTATAAAATCTTCTAATCAAAGTGAAACAAGAATTTTGGCTCAGTCGTCCTTGGTTCCGGGTGTTGGTAGTCCTAACAGGGTGCGATTTCTGCTACCTGGTGAAACCCAACTCGTTGAGGAAGCTGATCGCCTTTTAGATGGATTGGGGCCTCGATTTACTGATTGGTGGGGTTGTGAGCCGTTACCTATTGATGCAGACCTACTACCAGCTGTTGTTCCTGGGTACAGGAAACCCTTTCGTCTGCTTCCGTACGGAGTGAAGCCTCAACTAACAAATGATGAGATGACAATACTCAAGAGACTCGGTCGACCGCTTCCTTGTCATTTTGCTCTGGGTGAGATTAGTCTTTTTCATTATCTTCGACGCTTCGTCTTTAATTTTACTCATGTCGATTGCAAAACATTAAAGGCTTGAAGAAATTCATAACCCACCTAGGTAGGTTGGACACTTTTCGAGTTGTTGTATGCCACGGTTTGGACATATCTCAAGCACATATGAGAACTGAATTGGTGGTTTGTGCTACTTTCTTGTTGAAACTGCTGTACTTTGTTATCCATCTTTAAGAAAAAATTAAATAGGTTATAGGTTATGCCAATAAGGTTTTGCCTGTTTTCACAAAAAACTTTTGTCTTGATATTTTTGGGTTTCTTTTCACATGCCCCTATTGTGTCAATATATATCACTAGGATAGAAACCCGTGCAATGCACGGATTTTTTAATACGTTGATATTTTAGTGAAATTTTATACGAACGAAAATATTAAATGAAGGTGCATGATAAATTATTTATATCTTTCTCTGGTTTAACACCAAATTTTGCAATAAAGTATGATTTTCCTAACACACAGGAATTAGAATAATATGCCATTGTAAATTTTCCCATTGAAGTCATTATAGATGTATCCTTTTCGTCCACCAGAATTAGGTAAATCGATGTGGTAACATCTTTCATTATACTCCCACATATGTATGACCTTTGCATTGATTTTCCCTATCACTCTGTATTTCATTAATGTAATTTAAACTCAATGTTATTATTGAAAATATTACTTAAGTTTTAGAAAAGAGAAATGTTATGAGCAACTAATTAAGTTGATCAAAAGATGCTTTTATACTGTTGTTCATGACAATTTTATTCTTGCCATGTATACTCCTGCCATAAATACTGGCTAATAAAATATTTAGTGTTGTCATATATATAATAATCCGGGTATTATAATCATCTGCGGTATTTTAAAAATTGTCAAAATTGTAATGTATGCAATTTCATTCTTGCCATATATACTCCTGCCATAAATACTGGCCAATAAAATATTTATTCTTGCCATATAATAATCTGCGGTATTATAATAATCTGCAGTTTTTAAAAAATATCAAAAATGTAATGTATTCAAATTTATTATTGCCATATATGCTCCTGCCATAAATACTGGCCAATAAAATAATTACTATAATAATCATTAAAAATTCCTGCTCATAAATAATCCTGCTGTTTTAAAATTGTAGAAACTTTGTCTCAGTTGTCAAAATCCCTGGTCATGAATAAATTAATCACTATACTATTATTGCCATATATAAAATAATTGCTGGTCAAAATTCCGGATCTCATTGTTATTATTGTCATATAGTAAATAATTACTATACTATACATTAAAAATCCCTGGTCATAAATAATCCTACTGTATTTAAAAATTGCTGGCCATAAATACTCCTGCCATAAATACTGGCCAATAAAAAAATTACACTTGTCACTTTCATATTCACTCATATTTTTCATTACTATACATTAAAATTAATATAGTGTATGATGCTATATGTATTTTATCACCCTGAAACAACCCATATTGTCTAAAGATTCATTTGATGCCGATTTCCCCAGTTCATTTTGTTCTTCTAAGTCTCTTTTTCAGTATAAGCCAACTAAAATTGTGCTAAAGTAAATCCTTCTTTTAGGGAGAAACAGGAACCTTCAGGGATTAGCTGCTGCAATTCTTAGATTGTGGGAGAAATGTGAGATTGTTAAGGTTGCTGTTAAAAGAGGAGTTCAGAACACTAACAGTGAGCTGATGGCTGAAGAGTTAAAGGTTAGTGGTAGTTTCCTAAGTTTACTTGTTAGAAATCCTTAGAAGGTGATAGATTTACAGGCTATTTCTTGAAAAGGAGATTGGAGGAATAAGTTTGTATTGATATAAGCAGAAGCAATCCAATCTTTACTTGGAGAATTGTATGCTTTGGTACATGGAACGGCAGAAGGTGCAACTACATCTCGTGCCACATACCTGGTTTTCTGGAAGTGGTCAGAAAAATTGTTTTACAAGTGAAGTGTTTTTAGATTCAGTTTGGCCAATCTAGTCCGTGTTGTGTAAATGTGTTACCAGATGGTAAAGTTTGGCTAAATAAAGAAAATAAATGTTGCCTTTGTCCTTGCGTCTATTTTCTATTTTCTGACCCTTGGAGTTTATATTCCATATCTTTTATTCAAAATCTTTTTGCATCAGCCTCGTCATCATACTACTCAATATATATGATGAAATATATTGCACTTCTCCCATTTAGCCCCAACTCCACAATGTAGTAAATTTCGTGATATGTGTATACAAACCTTTAAATATTTTGAAGGAAAGCTGTTTGCCGTCTTTGTAGTTCATTTGTGGCATGTGTTTGGAAAACAGTTGGCAACAGTGTGGAATTGCCTTTTATGGTCCTTGGCTAATAAAACTGTTCAGCGAGTAGATGATTTTCGATTTCTATCTTATCTTGGTTAACAACTTTGCAGCGCTTGACCGGAGGTATACTGTTGTCTCGAGATAAGGAGTACATAGTGTTGTATCGAGGAAAAGATTTTCTTCCATCAGCAGTTTCTTCAGCAATTGAAGAGAGGCGGAGAAACAGGATGGATGGAGACAAACTGGTGGCTGATGGTTCTTCAGGTAAATTTACTGATAACATTCTACAGGGCACTGAAGGGAAACATGCTGCTTTTGTAAGTGAAAAAAGCAAGGGCCAAACAATGAGAAATGTCTCTCAGGAGCAGAAAATGAGGTCTGTTCAGACAAATATTGCAAGAACCAGCAGGAAGTTGTCCATGGTAAGCATACAAAAAGATGGAGTTTCTACATAAGGTTTCTCTTTCTAAGTTGCACTTGGATTTCATTTTTACAGACTATTGAAAAGAAAGCAAGGACAGAGAAGCTTCTTTCTGAGCTGGAGCAGGCTGAGATTTCTCGTAACACAGAGGTGGATAAAGAGGGTATCACAGAAGAAGAGAGATACATGCTTAGGAGAGTTGGCTTGAGAATGAAGCCTTTTTTATTGCTGGGTGAGTGATGACATATGCTGTAGTTGAGGATAGGAAAATTGTATAGGAGAAAGTCTTGATCATGCAGAAATGACTCCTTTTGACCTCTGAGCTTTGCCTTTTGTTTTCAGGTAGACGAGGTGTTTTTGATGGCACAATTGAGAATATGCATCTACACTGGAAGTACAGGGAGCTTGTAAAGATAATATGTGGAGGAAGGAATATTGATGAGATCCAGAATATAGCACGTATACTAGAAGCAGAAAGCGGTGGAATATTAGTGGCTGTTGAAAGAGACAGGAAAGGCCATGCAATCATTGTATACCGTGGGAAGAACTACCAACGTCCATCTTCCTTGAGACCCGATACACTTTTAAACAAGAAAGAAGCATTGAAGCGGTCAATAGAAGCCCAGCGGCGTGAGGTATAGTGAATTTATTTCCCTTATCTTAATACATGAACAGTTTTGGTGAATCCTTTTTGTGGATTATCAGAGGTTAATACTTAAAATCCTGAGTTTGATCCTTGCGTTCGAGGGATTGTTCTGTTGATTATTGTATAAGTATGAGTGTCTTCTTTTGTTAATTACTTGACAACACAACCTTTTTTTTAATAATCTTTGTAGCTGAAAATTGATTGAATTGTTTTCTGTGCTGATATAAATAAGATGGTGGTGGCCTCATATGATTTACTGTATTATTAATGCAGTCGTTGAAACTCGACGTGTTGAAGCTAGCTAAAAACATAGAGGAATTGAAGCTTAAGTTGGTAAGTTGTCTTGTATATTTGTAAACCTTATACTAGCGAGTACATGAGATGATTATAGATTTTATGCTCCACAGGGGGAAGATAAGGAGGCTTTGAATAAAGAGGCAGGAGAACGGGTTAAATCTCAGTGGGTAAGTAGATCTAGTTTGCTGAATTTTATGTTTTCATTTGAATGATTTAATCTGAGTCATGTTAAGCTTAATCACAATGGTTAAAGTTAATTGCTCCACCAACATAGAACCTTTTTTTAGTTGTCCAAAGCTATATTTATATATCAATCAAACGATGACACTTTTCTCCTTGCTTCTGCATCAACTGTCAGCTGTTATCTTCCTTTCTCTCAACTCTTGAACAATATGCTTATGAAAAACACATGTAGGATCAGCTTACCTCCTGCATTTGAAGCTTTTTTCGAACTTCGAAGTTTTTACTACACCAAATAAACACATTTAAACAGCTTCTGGACATTAATGAAATGTACATTGTTGCCATATTTTTGATAATTTATGTTATTTTTTAAAAATTCAAGTTGTTGAGTATTAGTACTCTTGCTTCTTAGGTTCTCTGATGATTGTATTTATTGAGATACTTTTCGGTTGCTGTTGGTGGATCGATTTCCTTTGTACTTGATCTCTAATCAGGGGCAGAGGGAAGTTATTTAATACTTCACTTAGATTTTAGAATTTCCAAAAAAATATAGTACTATCATTTTGGCACAAAACTTTTTGTTTTACAATTTCAGCCTAAATTTTAATTTTAATTATATAATTTTCTGTCTATTAATTAGCAAAATAAGAATTCACGTACTGTAACTTTTAAATAAATGAAAACCTTATCTATTGACAGCATAAACAAATAAGAGAATAGGGAAAATGGCCACGACGTTGTCTTTGAATTTTCATTGAAGGCGTTGGATTATTCTTGAGAAGACTAATTTAGACATGGCTTAATACTTTTTTTTTGGGTATCATTTGATTTCATCATACTTATAGGTTTAATAGATATAAATGTACTAATTTTTTTATTTAATAATCTTATTTGTACAACATTGACTTTGAAATTGACTTTATTTGAATCCACTTAATATAAGTTATAGATCCACCCAACACCCGTGTCTCTAATTCTGTGCTTTATGTCTTTTTAGCTGAACAAATCTGATGAGAATATTCCTACGAACCGGAGGAGAGTGTTCAAGAACTCTGAAGAAGATATTCATTCTATCCAACAGGATCAGTTGGTTAATGTTTCTTCATTGAATGACAAGACCCTTGAAGCTGCTGATAGTCTTTCAGTTGATGATGATTTTAAGGTAGAGTTGGATTCTTATGCTTTGACTGGTCTATGAATGGCTTTTAAATTGACCTGAATGTTCCTCTTTTGCGTTTTCATATCAGTCTTATTGTTATGTTCATCCTGTTTCAGGAACATTCAGGAATAAATCATGTTTCTTCTGTTGATTCTGGCAAAGGCAATGCTTCTTACAATAAAATCTTGCACTCAATCAATAATGAAGTAGAACCAATCATTACATCTGTGTCAATAGACAATTCTGAACGCGAAAATGTTGAGGATGAGATAAGAGAACCACCTACAGAAGAAAATAAGAAAAAGGTGATTTCTCTGTCATTTCAAAACGAAGTGGAGAAGAATTCTCATGCAGTACGAGCTAGAGCGAAACCACTTACTAATAAAGAGAGGCTTCTTCTGAGACAGCAAGCCCTCAAGACAAAAAGACGCCCTGTACTAGCTGTTGGTGAGTCAAAAACAATTTCAGCATTAATACAATATCTTCTCTTGCTACTTCATCTCCCTCTATTTACCATCGTATTGTATTTATGCACATCATAATTTCTTAATTTCTGTGTCCTTTAGAAGTGGAAAGTCAAAAATGGGATGAAAGGAGTATTAGATTTAAGATTATTACATACACTCTGATGAATAACTGATCTCACCATGCCATACTTAGTCTGATTCCAGAAATTTTTTCGGATAAAGTTATTACAATGTTTTTCAAATTTTTGAACCTTCTTCCCCAGAAAATTTGACTGATTTTTTTTCCTGGTTACTGTCTTGTAGGCAAGAGCAATGTTGTTACTGGTGTTGCCAAAGCAATTAAGGACCATTTTAAGAAATATCCTCTTGCCATTGTCAATGTCAAGGGGAGAGCTAAAGGGACATCAGTTCAAGAGGTGGTTTTTAAACTCGAGGTATTTGCAGTTGTTAACTACTGTTTTTATTTGTTTTGATTTCGTAATGTTCCTCGCTTTAGTCTAAGGTCTAAACTTGTTTCCTTAACTAAATTTCTGCAGCAAGAAACAGGTGGAGTTTTGGTATCTCAGGAGCCAAGCAAAATCATACTTTACAGAGGTTGGGGTGCTGGAGTGAAAACAGATCGCGCTTTTAATAATGAGGATTGTGATAAGCGATCTGGTGTACCTTCATTAGCTGTATCTCCAGAGCTGTTGGCTGCAATGAAACTTGAATGTGGATTGTCAGATAATGAAAATGAGGAGACGTAACTTAAGCCTAAATTCAATCTGATTGTTGAATACCCCCCTTGGATTTTTAACTCATTCTTCATCTTTCTAAGATGTGCTGTGCATAATTACTAGTTACCTTGAAAGATCCAATTCCAATTCTTCATCTCTGTTTTCATGATGGAGCTTAGGTCAACTTTATTCACAATTTGGACTCGCTAGTTAGTGTATGCTGCACATATCAATTTTGGACTTATAGGAAGCTGCTTTCAGATGATACCGACAAAGAAATTTCATGCAAACTCTAGAGGATTAAGGAATTGTTTCTCAACTATTTTTCCCGAGGTATGAGCTGTTAATCTCTCCATATCTAACAGAGTTTTGGATATTCTGATCCTTCTATATAATCATGATTGAAGAAATGGTTAGCAGTAGAAGTGAATTCCTGATTCTGCTATATATTCACCTTCAAAAAAACAATAAAATACCAGGAATTCACTTCATTGATTTCGTCCATGAAAGAATGTTATTTGATTTTGGGCTTTTGGCACACTCATGAAGACTCTGCACATTATGGGCCACCAAGGAACCAACTACGTGGGTATGACACCCTCCACCCACTCAGGAATTCAATTCAGTGCTGACCTCCCAAAGAACCACCATAATCGATGAGTCCAAACATGCACCAGCCGGCGTATCATTTCAACGAGAACAAATCAGCCGTAAAGAATGAGAAAATAGTTCAATGGGCATCAGTACAACGTAAAAATAAAAATTTAATCTTTTAGTTGGACCTGAAAGAGTAAAATAAAGGGTTATGGGATGTGGTGCTCTATTTTTGCTATGTTCGCTCGCGAAAATTGTGTATTATGTGTGTGAGAATGAGATGTGATCTAAAAAGTATTGACCAGGATAAGTGAGTGTTTTCCCTCCCCATATGAAGATGAGAAAATAACAAAAGATAGTGAATATGGCACAGAGATGAGATTTTATGTGCCTCATGTCTTTATTTCACGATGAACTGTTTATTTATTATGACTGAAAGTGATTAAATTTTCATAAGTATGCAAATTAATTGTAGTTTTTTTTGTCCTGGCAATAAAACAGACATGATATTTTTATTTTCTTGGGTTACAGAATTTAATAAAGCAGGAACTACCCTTATCTGGGTTCAAGTTGAATTGGAGGCATCTCACTCCTATACGGACCGGCAATTTCTAAGGTGTGCTTCTAAAAATGCTTACTGCAGTTATTAGAATAAGTGTAGTATAGATATATTTTTCTCTTTCGTGCTGCTCGTTCTAGAGGTCCTTATTATGAGGTTGAAAAATTGCCATTGATTGCTGAGGAATTACACTTTATTTTAACGCTAGACAGAAGCAGTCACAAGATGAACAAATGAGATTTTTCTTCACCATGGGTGCACTAAGTGTGATCATTAAAACAGGGGTGGATAGAAAATATAACGAAAAGTGATTACTTGGTTCCTCTAAAGACCTTTTTGAGCTTATGAACTTGTGCAGGGTCCTACCGAGTGATGGCCTCAATTAACTTGGAGGGAAAGTTGTTATTTGATGTAGAAGAGCCAACAAGCTAGAAAATTTCCTGTATTAGCTTAGAAGTGAAGCAGTGCTTATGGAAACACATGGTATCCCCTTGCTTTTTGAAGTTTGAGTTATTATCAATAGAACTGAGAATTATTTTCATGATGAGAGGTCAGTTTTGACACTTTGTACGCGTGGAATGTGGATGTTATGGACTGACTTGGCCATAGGTCTGATTTTACTAACGACAAAAGAGAAATGTATATGAAGTATTGAGTTTTATGAAAATGTAAATGTATATGGAAACATTCAATGTAAATAAAGAACAATTACAAAAGATAATATACAAGCATTCAAGAGGAGTGGATATTATGAAGAATCATTTTGGAGTTCCTAAAAGATTGATATAAGCTTTCTGAAATACTACAAGAAATTTTGGAATGAATTGGTTCTTAATCGTCAATTCGTCATTAAGAGTATCATTGTATTGATAGGAGTAGGACTCATTGTTTTTGACTTGATTTTTCGACCCCCACACCTGATTTGAGGTAGCTTGTGAAGACACTAATGGCCAGGGACGACTTGAGTCCAGACTTTGCGTATGACGGTATGAGCTATGGCATATACTTGTCCAAGCGATAATAGGCCATAACAGAGTTCGTTTACAACTCTGCAGAGGCGACAGACGTGCTTTAAATGGCGAGAAGTTAGTGTTTAAGTTGCGCTTTTTATTTGAATAAGCAATAAATCTATGAATTGGATTTACGAATTATATAGTTCATGATAGCTTAGTTGTTAAACGCATGAAAGGCCCTGAACATGAAGGATCTTCAGAGTCTAGGTTTTAGACGTGAGGTAACCAACCTTTAAATGTGAAGCACCAAAAAAACAATGATCCTCCAAAAAAACCACGAGAAATAAAAGGTCCAAACACTTTGAGATGGTTACTGTTGGAAATACTTTGCATGTGAGATAAGATTCCACATTGGTAAAATAGTGGGTTGTTGATTTGTTTATATATTGGGTGAGCTACTCGTACTACCATATGGTTTTAGGAAGCAATGAACCTCACCAAGTGGATGTGCAAGTCAACGCTCTTGACCCGTGAGTTTGTGTGCCTAAGCCCACGGAAGTCCCGTGTCCACGCGAGTAGGCCACGGTGAGATTATGTGATGAATTGTCACGGCCTAGTACTTACTTTAAGGAATTACCTCACCTGCACCGTAAGGCGTTCAAAACCTCAAACCATTGCAGGCGGTGAGCCTTTAAACTAAGGAGAACACTAAATCATGAGCTAATGCTTTGTTGCTCAATTGAAACCTATAGCGAAGCTTAGCCATGTTACAAAATTCATGATTTTGGTTTTCATATTTGTGATTTTCACTAGCCATTTGTGCTAACAAAGATATGCTTCTTCGCTCCTCGCCTTTCAATTCAACTTGCTACAATGTAGTTAAATAGCTGTCACACAGGGAACCTGAACCACAATATTGCAAATTGAAAGAGCCGAGGAGTTGGTTAGTTTCAACACTCAAGTCCATTAATGATCAACCTCAAGCAGTTTTATAGAATTTAAAAAATGGGCCTGAACAATCAAACAAGGAGGAGAAGTAGTCCACTCATAAACCCAAAGAAGGTTTACTACTAAAACCAATTGGGTATAGTAGGAGTTACTCCTTGAGTTGTGTTGCATACTCTTTAGTTTCTCCGATGTGGGACAACTCACAGGTGGGTAACATATGGGCACTTCAACACAGTTAGTTTTGTCGAACAAATTTCAAGTCTAAGTTGTGCTTAAAACGATAACCCTATTTCGATGTAATATATTACTTTTTTTTCAATTTTTACAACTTATTTTTTTATTACTATATGTGAAAGATGTGTGACTTTAGTCTTGTTGATTAGTCATATGATTAGATGACAATTAAGGAGTAGAAAAATTTGGTCTTAAAAGATTAATGTAACAATCTTAGTATACTAGACCTTAAGCATGCTATTTTGAGCAGTAATGGGCACTCCAAACCATGAGAAAGTACACACACCAATTGTGTGCATAAAACAAAGTATGGAGTGTGTCACGGGTTTGCATATGATAATTTAGGCATACAAGTACACCCACCAGCTGGAACAAGCTTTGAGAAGCAAAGAGGGGCTGTTGAATCACCTGAAAGCAAAACAGACAGGACAAACCAGCTGGAGCTGCTGCTGGCTCGACCGAGCCACTCGCCTGAGCGTGGGTCGAGCGAAGCATCCTTACATTTTTGCCTGCTGTCTTCAGCTTGTACAATGCAGCCCATTTGTCCCACTTGCTTATATATATGTGTGTGTTGTATGTAGCATTTTAGAGAGCCAAGCTACAAGATTGAGCCTCCCATTATCCTTACCACTGTCTTATTTAATTCTCTACTCCATATATAATGCTTATACACACTATCTCCATTGATGTAATTCCTTCAACTTTGTCATGAGCTTACAAAGCTCCTATATCCTTTAAAACACATAATGATACACTAGTTTAGGATGGTGGATGTAGCCTAATTAATGGTGAACGACCTTAAATCTTGGTGTTATTGTTTTATTTACTTTTATTGCTTTAATCATCTTAATACTTGCATATAACCATGTTTCATTAATACACCTTTAGGCTTCAAGCCATGGTCGTTAACCTTTCGTGCCACCTTTAGGCCCACGCTTCCGCATTTGTTAACCTACTCTAACAATATGAAATTGCAGTTGATCAATCATAATAACCTCTCGAATTGCTCCAGTGCATTGGATAATTTGAAAATTGAGAGTGAGAGTCATTCATAAAAAAAAAAAAATAGAGGAACTATTATTTTAAAACATGTAGTATTACTTTTGGTTTTCTTTTAATAGCTAATTTTTTTTCTTTTATGTGAGAGCTTATTGGGGAAGTGTAACTATTAAAAAACAGAGGATACTATATTTATTTCTTAAAATTCAGGCATATGTTAACCATTATTAGAACTAAGTATGAAATACAGTAATTTAGTTCAAACTTTCTCACAATACTTGATTTTACAATAATTAAGCCAAGATATGCACAACATGTTGATCCAAACTATAAAATATGGTTAAAATTTCATGGTCTAATGCTCTATACTTAGTTATAGTTAATGATGTTCAAAGTTGATAATTAAGCACATAAGACGGAAATCTTATAAAGTTACTATATGATCCAAAGCCAACCAAGAACAGAACCTCCAACCAAACCGAATCCAAGAGCCACAGCCATAACAACGGCAGCAGTCTCTGCCTCGGAAGCGCTCACTGATTTCGGTGTTAGGATCATAAGCGTACTTGTTAGATACCCGTTACTTAAACCGAGCATAAATGTTAGCAACACAGTAGGAACTTCACTATCAAGCCATTTTGGTCCATGTAGACATGCTCTAAATGCAGGATAAAACAGGACTCTTCCCAAACATGCCCATGTAACTTTGTTTATGTTGCTCGGAATTAACAACGCTGTTAACGATTTTCCTGCTAAGTCCGAAACATTATAGGCCATGATCAGCAAAATCGGGTACCAATCCTTGAGTATCTCGGATTTCTGATCGTTATCTGAAATGAATCCCGGGAAAATCGATAGTGTAACAACATAGATGATCAGGATTCCGAGTGCAGGAAGCAGGATTTTCCTTGCAGTTTCATAAAGTTTTGGCCTGTAAGTTGAAGTATCAGTGTGCTGTTGTTCAGATTGTTGCTTATAGTATGCTTGCATTACAGGAAGTGTGAACAACAGGTTGCTGCAGATTGTGCAAACTACTAGAATGATGGCGGTTACAATAAAGTAGAAGTGCGCGCTTGTTTGTAGGCCTTGCGGATCCTCTGGGAGTGACGCCTTCGTTAGCATCCTCAGCATCGTAACTAGAACTCCTACACATACATATTCGTAAATATTAGTTGGCTTTGATTTATTAGTTAATTTCTTATGAGCGGAATACACTGGGTATAATGATGACGAGTTGGCTTTGATTTATATATATTCTTCCATCACTTGAAGAAAAAAATTGAACGTCGAATAGTTAGCAACTACATCTATCCGGAGTACCTAACCCGAAAGGTTGAAATCGATTTTCACCCAAAACAACATGGCCTTGCTTTGACGAAAATCTAACTTACTTTATCGGAACAATTTTAAACTAAAAATTAGCGTGAGTACTGCTTGATTAATTTATGACGGTAGAATTTTATATAGTCCGACTCTGAATCGAATTAACCGACTCATGAACTTGGTATGAACGTACCGCTTTTGTCGTATTCTACAAAAGTCATCTTCTTAAGAAAAGAAGGAAAAGAACAAAAATAAAGGAGATACTGTTGAAGTTGAAATATACTACTAGCATGTATAATTGAAGTACTTGTCAGTTTTGAAAACCCCTGTTTCCACTCTGGGAAGTTATGTTATTGAACTTTTTCCTTGTAACAGCTACCTATTTCCTCTTTTTCCATGATTGGAGCTAATAAATAATTAATTCTTTTCTTATAGTGTATCACGTACACGTGTCCAAAACAGACCGATTACCCGATATTTACCTGACCTTGTAACCAAATCCAACTTGACCCCACTATAAAACGAATTTAAAATTATGTAAAAATCAATGTGAGTACAAAGCCCGATTTTAAACTGACCCGAAACACAAAACCCTATCGTCCAAATGAACACTTTTAATTCCACGAGAAAAAACTTACATAGAGAAAAAGTTTGTAAGAAAAGAGGGAAAAAGTGATCAGTAACCTGAAGAAGCTGTTCCAGCAAAAACTGCCTGCATATACTCCTTAGGTAAGTTTCCTGCAGAGCCAATCAAGCTTCCTCCGATCAATCCATCCGATAAACCGCACACGATCACAGAAGACACAGTCATGATGAAGCTTCCATGGGATTTCATGGCGGGCCATTTAGCCCAATCAATTATTGGAGCTACCATTAGAGACAGAACAAACATGGAAAACCCAACATTCATCCTGACTCTGAAACTTGCTTTGTTCTTTAACATAGTGTTACTTTTTCCTTGGCTCTTTACCATTAACAGCAAGATGAGTAAGGAGGAAGTCATGTAAGCTACCGAGAAGACTCTTTCGACATGTTTTGATGGGTAAAGATACGCGAAGTAATCAATGGCTGTGATGAACGCGTTCCATGGAAGAAGATTTCCTGCTCCTAAAAAGAAATGGAGAATGTATGCAATTTTGTATGTATCTCTTAATGGCTCACTTGTTTGGAGTTCTATATTCTTTGTTACTTCCATCTTTTGTTTTGTTTTAGGCTAGGTGTGGTAATGAAATGACTTATATTTGACTTGAGGGTGAAAGGGGAACCTATAATTTCAAGTATATATCTTAATACAAGAATGACACTACTACGTCTTAGGTTGGACGGACTAGGACACGAATATATCACGAAATGAAAAAACGACAATCTTAAATTTTGCAAAAGTTAAAGCGCTCATATTCAAGAATCAAATACATAGGATACTTTTATAGTTGCAAAATCAGACTGTTAATGCAATCAGAACTATTTGCATCATACGAGCATGCCAACTTTATTTTAACGAAAAACGACCTTTCTAAAATCTAAAAGGCTAAAACAATGATGTTTATACATCAAGAAGAAAAAACATTATATTTTAGATTTCCTAGCCATCAATCATAATACGAATTGAAAAATGTCAAAAAATCTTCAATCGCAAAATAATCTTATGTCATGTTTGAAAACGATGATTTCATTTGGAAATTTGAAATTGGCTCAAATCTATTATTTGGCAAATCAAAAATCTTCAAATTAGGATTTAGATCAAATTCCACCATTGTTTTTAAAGTAGTTAAAGTTGAAGATTTGAGAATGTCTACTCGAACCTTGTCATTCTCAAATACTTTTTCCCAAACGCTACATTATTCCTTTTGTTGGTTAATAATTGATTGCTCTTTATAAGCTAAATTACGCGAATTCTAATGTGATTGCGTGGGTTCATGTTTTCAAAGGCAGTTCAGGTCTACAGTAGATTCAGGTCCACATCTACAGTAGACCATGATTAATTAATTAATATTGAATTGTGTAGCGTGAATAAGAAAAGATGAATGTTGAGTTGTTCCTTATAATATAGGGTATAGCAATGAGCTCCACTAAAATGGCAAATATTCTTGATGTTGGGTGGGCAATTACAACTGCTGGACAGCTCTATTCCAAGATTTGATTGATGGGTTAAGGGAGCAATGCAAATTCGTATAAAAATGTGGTTTGTATTATGGTTGTGGTTCAATGTCTTTTCAATGTTGTGGGGACGAACATTGGATGGGTAATATTTCAAATGCTCTTGTGTGCGATATTCCTGACGAGCCACCACCTTGTTCCTCCTTCCAACCCTATCATTTACTCTTTGCTTAGCTTCTTCATTACCAATCAACCATTTTGTTTTATTCATTCATCACTTTTTACCCCTATTGTGAGGAATTTTTCAAGATTTTTTTTACCTTTTTGTCATCATGTGGGAATTATTGTCGAAAAACGTGATAACTATATAGCCGTTAAATTATTATTATAACTGAACAACGATACCATGGATTTGAAATGTACAGGTTTAAATGAGATTGTTTGATATTCAAAAGATTTTAGGAATAAATGACATTAATAATCTAACATTTTGCTCATCTGCTGTGAATAATCTCATCTTTAGATTGTTTTCTAATACTCCAACATTTGCCCTTAATTCGCTGCGAATAATCCAACCTTTATTTTAATTTGGTAGTAGCATACTCTATTAATATCTATTATTAGTAATACGGTGGTATGTTCACTACAACAAATAAAACTTTTTGCGACATTAGATTTAGTGGCATTAAAAACTGTCACTAATTCATAATTTTGATGTAATAATTATTGGTTTTTTTTAAAGTTCTACCATAAAGTGATTTAACGACATTTTATTGGCTCTTTAGTGGCATATGTAATTGTTGCTATAGTCTATAGTGACATTTGTGAAAAATAATATAAGTAGATTTGTATCGAAAAAAGTTTTAGTTTGATTTTTTAATATGCAGCTAAAATGATCTAATAAATGTCATTAAACCCCCTATATATACTATTAGCAATTTGAAATAGTGATATTTAGATTAAAAGTCGCTAAATATATCCCACTGAAACAAAATTATGTTGTAGTGGTTGTTGGCAAATTTATCACAAAAGTTAGATTATTAGAAAATAATCCAAAGGTGGGATCATTAACACCGAATCAGTAAAATGTTAGATTATTAATGTCAATTTTTCTAAGACTTTATTACATTAATTATGATTTTAAGTATTAAAGATAAGCTTTCCAAGAGATTTAATTAAATCAAATCATATAATTATACAATACTATAAAGAACAGGGAAAATTGCATATCATCATCATCATACCGATTGTATCATAGACAAAACTATGTTCAGGGATTGGGGAAGGAAGATAGATGGCATCTCATACCCATAAG
The DNA here is from genome assembly GCA_019776075.1 of Amaranthus palmeri. NCBI lineage: Eukaryota > Viridiplantae > Streptophyta > Magnoliopsida > Caryophyllales > Amaranthaceae > Amaranthus > Amaranthus palmeri. The sequence continues at coordinate 29,830 of JAAKBH010001077.1, forward strand.
AAGAAGGCGGTCAAAAGAATCCCCCGACTCAAGAAGGGTCTTCAATGAGAGGAACATGCAAATATCCGAAATCCTACATCTTACACCCACATTAGCCAAGCATAGAAATCAACTAACCAAAAGCATAGTAAGTGACTCACACAACAAATAGAAAACGTACAGATAACTAAAAAACAATAATGGTAAAAGAGGAGGCAAAAAGCGATGACGTTTTTATAAAGTTTTGCCAAATGAAAGCATTTTTACAGATTATAATGTGATTGTGGGACATCAAGTCACGTTCACTATAATATGTAATTGCATCTTTCTTTAAAAATTTTAGTTATATGTATTTTCATACTAACAAATTTCGTGTATAGCACGAGCTTTTATTATATTTTAATTGTTTAAAGTTTTCTAACAACATTGTTTATCCAATATTTTAAAGGATACTTTTAAGACATATATGGTCATCAAACTTCAAAATTTAATTTACAAGTCATAAGTAATAATGGATTACATTTAACACAAATTTTCATAAGGTTTAGATTTTATAAAAGTCGTATATTACAGGAATATCTAACTAGTCACCTAATAAAGAAGGCCTTCAAAATAAGCAGCTAGCTAGAACCCAAAAGAAGCACAAACCAAGGATGTATATACAAAAGTAGACGGATTGAAGAATTGGAATTTTGAATGCCTGCATTTTGTGTAGACGGATTGAAGTTTTGGTGTTTTGATAATTGTTTTGTTAACATTTCATTCTTGATTATCAATTTACTCATATTTTCTTAATTATCATAAATTTCATTAGATAAATTAAACATTGACAAAAACCTAAGTCTAGTATGGACTTAGTCCACACTTATATTAGTGTAGACTAACTTTTACGCTCATACATATTCACTCCACTCTTATGCTCTTATACTTCACCCTCCACCCCACACTACTCTATCCTATTCTTATAATCTTACACTCCACCCCACTTCACTCTTAAATTTTTTTTTAAATTTTAAATTAAAATTAAAAATTTTAAAATTAAAAATTAAAATTTTTAAAAATTAAATTAAATAATTTTTAAAAAAGTTTTTTTTTTTTTTTACAGTTACTTAAGAGTAAGTAATAGAAAGTAAAGAGGGTGAAGAGAATAGGAATAAGAATATTAAAACCTGATCCACACTATTTTACTATGCAACAAGTCCATACAATAGTTTTTCTTGTTAAATGGAGGTAAAAGCAAATAGATTTACTCCTACTTTTTGCAATCAACCATTAAAATGAAGCACTTTTCCTAACATACAACTATTTTCACACCATACAATAACATACACAATATTTGATGGCATTTTCTAATAGCTTAAGCATCAAGGACCAAAATATTAACAAAGAGAAGAAAAATCACAATCTCCAATATATACTTTGGGTAAAAAGATGAAAATTTAAAATTAACAGATAACATGTAAATGTAACCTTTAAAAATTAACCTCCTACTTTTACAATTAAATTTTCTTTTTATCTTTGACTTTTAAATGAGTTATTTGTTAATATATACATATTTTTATTATTAACCAATATAAAACATTTTAATTTGTTTATGATTTGAGGTAATTTATTTTTCTTATACTCCATTTTTTATGAGCATTTAAAAGATCCTAGAAGAGAAAGTTATAGTGAACATATGATAAAGTTGAAGGACCAGGGGAATATATTAGTTCAATGTATTATGAAGTAGGAGCTGTATAATTAGTATGATTATTTTTTTTATAAAAAAGGAAAATCAATGTCAACTCATGTTGACATTTTAATCAAGTGAATTTATCCACTTAATTAAGGAGAATATGATAAGAGCTTTTTTTTGTTTTTTTTTTTGAAAGGATATGATAAGAGCTTATATGTTCATGTATATGATTCATAACAATATGGTGCAAGTGCAACTTCCTAATCCATGTACTCAAATTCTTACTGTAGATGGTTTTTGTCATAGATTACTCGTCTTGAATCAGCCCAATTATAAAATCAGTTTCTAATTTCCCATATTTTAAATAAAAAAATAAAAACTGCATTTAAACATTGAGCTTGACTGTTTTAGAGAGTCGTCTTTACCATAAACGATCTCTTAGAAGACATTCTATTCCATTATTGAAGGGGACCTAATTAGAAGATCCAAGCGACGAAATTTAGTCCACTAAAAATATTCGTCATACCCTTTAAATAATTACAAAGTCTAACCACATGTTTAAATGTATTGTAATTCCTCCGTTCCTTTTTGATGTTCCTATTTGGGTTTTTCACCAAGATTAAGAAAAATGGAATCTTTGGTGGTAGTGGGTATTATTTTAATTATATAGTAGTGGAAAGTAATGATTATATTGAAAGTATGAGAGAAAAAATAATTAAATAATAGTGTAATGTAATGATTATATTGGAACTATGAGAGATAAATAATTAAATAGTAGTGTGAATTAAGGAAAGTGGGGTTTTAAGGGGTAAAAGTGGGATGATCAAAACTTTCCAAAAATGGAAAGTATTCTAAAGTGGAAAAATTTATGAAACTACCCGTTTTAGTAAAGTGGAAAAACAAAAAGGAACTGAGGGAGTATATTTTAACGAAAAAACCCATTAGTGAACACAATATTTCATCTATGAAAAAATTAACTAGCTATTTGAACAAAATGAGCGTAATTTGTAAGTTGATTAAATTAGAGAATGATAATGAGAATAAATAACTATATTAAAAGATATATTAATAAAACAATTTTATTAGTTAATATACATTTAATTTTATTTTTGGTAATAGACCAAAATGAGAAAATTAAAATGACTAACGAAAATTAAACCTAGGCAATTCCAAGAGAAAGAATTACATGCTCCGTCGACTAAGAAAAACTTATTAGAATATGTTTTTGGCTTGATCTTTCTTATTATTTGAGGTGTATAAATAGATACAAATACAATAATGAGCTAGTTAGAATAATTACATAATATTTTCTAAGAATATTATCATAATAAAATCTAAATATTTTATTCTATCAAATATGAAAATATTCTACTCTATCACACCCCGTAGTCAAATCGAATGGTTTACGGACGCTGAGATTGGTACGAAAATCATCAAATAAAATCTTAGGAAGACTCTTAGTAAAAATATCTGCAAGTTGATACTGGAAAGGAACATGACACGAACTTCACCATGTTTCACCTTTTCTCGAACAAAATGAATATCCATCTCGACAAGTATGGTGCATTGGTGGTGAACAGGGATGCCAGAATGATAGATGACACTCATCATCATCGTCATCCTATCCAGTGTATTCCGCTTATAGATGACATTCACTATATCACAATAAACCAAGGTGGCCTTCGTAAGAGGATAACACAAGTCAATTTGATCCTTTGAATACATTTCGTTAAGGGACCATATTTAATTTTCACCCAAGACTTCATCACTTAACATCGAAAAAGAAAAATCTTTTTGACGCTAAAGATCTTCTATTTCAATCATATAACGCCATTTTTAATTACCTTTTAATCAATTTTTCACCTTTCTTACAATCAAATTTCTTTAATCATCTATCTAAACAATTTTGTTTTCCTAGTTTTATTGTTATCTACGTCTTAAATATTTACACTCAATTTAAGCCTCGAGACTTATTTGTTTCAAAATCTGGTTTAAGTTACGAAAATCGAATTTGGAAAATAAATGGACAGATATTAATTAATAAGTTGTCACTTTTTCTTGGAGAATATTCATCCATTATTCGAAAACGGATCAAAACATTTTCATTATTTTAGAGAAGTATAAAATCAAACACCATAATGTATGCTGGCTAACAAGAGGTCATCATCATCAACAATGGACCATTGTTTCAACCCATATAATGATTTGTGTTCTTGGATCATCCAAAAGGATAAATAAGCTTGGATTTTTCTTTATTTTCTCTATTTAATTTAAAAATTATAACTGCAAACATATATTATTTGTGTTTTTAAATTAAAAAGTATAGTTTAGATCACTAGAAGATGTCCTACTATCATCAATTCATTTTAGAATGTATCGTTTTAAATGCATATTAAATTAGTTTGTATCTAATGACATATCTATCACTCATTTGCTTTATTTTAAGTTGCAAATATATATATATATATATATATATATATATATATATATATATATATATATATATATATATATATATATATATATATATATATATATATATATATATATATATATATATATATATATAAGGGAAAGGCGTGCGGTGGGATGAGCTACTAGCTGTCTCACGCCACCAATCCGACCACCAGCAACCACCGGCACCCATGAGAGGAGGGAGAGGCTCACGTGGAAGAGGGAGAGGTAGAAGAGAGGAACTCAGGGACCTTAGCACCATCACAAGGAGTGGGAGTGAGAAAGTGAATGCTAGGGTTTCCTCTGATAATGCAAGCGAGGAAGATTCTGGTGAAATCGAACCAAAGGAATGCAAAAACACTAGTGGAGTAATGGCAGACAATCAATCGTGCACTGAGGAGATGGAATCTGGTACAGAGAGTATGGATTTGAAGCAAATGAAGGCACAATTGGCAGAATTGTACCGTATTGTAGCGAAGAAAACAGAGAACAATGGTCAAGGGCAACAAGCTGGTTCAATTCCAATTGAAGAGGACTTTCCTCCTCTAAACAAAAAGCTGGATGATGGAAGTCAACCAAAATCTTCAACTACTCCCCCATTGATGTCATGGAGGGACAAGGTAACTAGCCCTATTTCACCTAGTGGTATGCATCTTAAGTATGTTCCTCCTGTGGTTGAAAATGGTTGTCAAATAGTCCATATTGATGCTCATGATACTAGTGATTTAGTTAAATTGTGGGAGCGAGCTGTGGTTGTTTATGTTGTTGGTAGTAATGTGTCCATAGACATCCTTAAAGGTTATATTCGTAAACACTGGCACAATGTGAGTATGCCCGCTATCCATGTTCATGAGGAGGGCTATTTTATTTTGCGTTTCAACACGGATAGTGAATGTGAGGAGATAATTAAAGGAGGTCCGTACTTCCTAAATCGTGCTCCTATGGTTGTGAAGAAGTGGAGTAGGAACTTTGATTTTAAAGAGGAAATTATGAGAGTCATTCCGGTGTGGGTAAGACTTCCAAACCTCCCACTCCATTGTTGGGGAGAGGATACGCTGAGTAGGATTGTGAGTGCTTTGGGTGTTCCAATTCTTGCAGATGAATGCACGGCAAACCACCTAAAAGTGTCTTATGCTAGAGTACTAGTGGAAGTCGACATCACGCAAGATTTTGTCAAGGAAATTAAAGTTAGAGATAATATGGGAAGGGAATTTGTCCAACTAGCGATTCCGGAATGGAAACCGTTCTTTTGTCGGAAATGTGATAAAATAGGACATAACTGTCAAGGGCTAGCAAATGAAAAGCAAGGCCAATCAAAAAAGAAAACCAATGACGAGGAAGGAGATATGGGGAACAAGAAGATATGGATTCCTTCATCTATAGCTAGTATGATTCAAGGAATCACGAGTGTGAGACAACTTAGGCAAAAAATTTCAGAAAGTAGTATGGGAGACAGCATCACAGATTGCACAGAAGGCACTTTGGAGGATGATGGTGAGCTGAATGCTAGTATTATGGAGAGGCTGCCTGTTGTGCAAAAACCTGCAGAATGCTCACAGCAACTTGGAGAGGTTTCTGGTGCTGCTGATACTGATCCTGTGCACCACCAGCAGGTCAGTGAGGCAGAAGTAGGTCCTCAGGGGCATAATCATCATGAAACAGCAGAGGAAGGTTGGACTCCGGTATCGTATGGTAAGGCTGCTAAGAGGGTTCAGCGTACATGAATGCAAAAGGGTAATATTCTTACTGAGACAGAAACAAGAGGAGGCAACACATCAGAAAATGCAGCAGATTATTGTCAAAGGGACGGGAACCCTCTAATTCCCTCCCGAAAATGATAATTTCATCTTGGAATGTGAGGGGTATGAATAACCCCATTAAAATCAGGGAAATTAAGAATTTCCTTGAGAATAGAAATATTAGTATTATTGGGTTGGTGGAAACTAAAATCAAAGCTCCTAACGCAAAGAAAATCCAAAAGAAGTTCGGGAGTAATTGGAGTTGGTGCACGAATTACTCACACCATGATAAAGGCAGAATTTGGGTAGGGTGGAGACATGACAGATGCAAGTTGGAACAGTGTGACACTCATCAACAGTTCTTGGCTACCAAAATTACTCCCATAAATTCAGATAGTAGCATGCATATTGTTTTTGTATACGGGCTACACACAGTCTCAGATCGTAGAGAGTTGTGGGATGGTTTGGTGAAGCTGGACTATAAGTCACCGTGCCTATACTTGGGGGACTTCAATGCAGTGTATAAGGAGGAACATAGGATGAATGGTACGCAAGTGTCTACCTATGAGACCTGTGACATGCAGAATTGGCTTGATTGCAAAGAGCTCCACCCTCTCCCTGAAAGAGGACATCCGTACTCCTGGACTAGTAGAGAGGAGGGGGAGAGTCGCATCCTCTCCAAAATTGACCACGCCATCGGGAACATTCAGTGGCTATCCAGATTCAACCAAGTGAGCGTTTTGTATGATAATCCTCGTAACTCTGACACTCCCTTGATCATTAACCTCATAGAGTATGGGAACAAGCTAAATTCTCCGTTCCGTTTCTTCAATTATCTCTGTGATCACCGGGACTTTCTGAAAGTAGTTGATGAAGCATGGCAAATAGATGTTAGAGGGGATGGCCTTATGAATAATGTTAAGAGGGGTCTAAAGCAGCTTCATAGCAACGAATTTGCAGGGGTCAAGGAGAAAATCAACCAGTGGGAGAAGAAGCTTCAGAATATTCAAACTTGCCTTCAGTCCAACCCAACCAGCGAAGAGCTTCATCTTAGGGAGAAAGAGATTTCTTCCATGGTTCGCAAATGGAGGAAAGTTGAGGATAAAGCTCTCCACCAGAAAGCTAGAATTACCTGGATGAGACACGGAGATGATAACACTGCGTACTTCTATGCGGCTATCAAAGAAAGAATTTCTTCTAACAGTATTCATGATCTTCAGGACAAGGATGGTCATTGGCTTTCCCAAACTCATGAGATCCATAATGAAATAACCCAATTTTACAAAGGCCTCCAAGGTACAGCAACACTCAATCTTGAGGGCATTGACAGAAGGGTTTTGAGAGAAGGTCTCCAAGTCGATAACAGCAGTAGGCGAGATCTCACGAGGGAAGTGGATGAAGAGGAAATCAAAGATGCTCTTTTTGGTATGAACGACAATAAGGCTCCGGGTATCGATGGGTTTAATGCTTGCTTCTTCAAGAGGGCTTGGGTCATAATCAAGGAGGACTTCATCACGGCCATTAAAGACTTCTTCAGGAGTAACTCCCTCTTCGCTCCATATAATTGCACTGCGGTTACCCTGATCCCTAAAACGTCCAATGCCAACCGAGTTGGAGACTTCAGACCTATTGCTTGCTGCACGGTTATATACAAGGTCATTTCTAGGGTTCTTGCGGGGAGACTTCAGAAAGTGATGGGATCGGTTATTGATCAAGCTCAGTCAGGTTTCATCCCTGGGAGACAACTGGCAGACAACATCTTACTAGCCGCAGAGCTTATCAAGGGCTACAGCCGTAGAAACAATAGTCCTAGATGCATGATCAAAATGGACCTTCGCAAGGCCTACGACTCCATAAGTTGGGTTTTCCTGTTCTCTGTTATGACTGAAATGGGGTTTCCCCCCCAAGTTTGTAGACTGGATTAAAACTTGCGTCTCAACTGTGTCCTTCTCCATTTTGGTTAACGGTACCCCTCTAAAGCCTTTTGATGCAAAGAAAGGTCTTCGCCAGGGTGACCCCATATCCCCATACCTCTTTGCCATTGCTATAGATTACTTGTCAAGGCTTATGCAGAAGCAGAATAACTTCAGTTATCACCCCAAATGCAAACTTACGCACATCACCCATCTCCTCTTCGCAGATGATCTTCTGATGTTCTGTAGAGCGGATCTTTCGTCAGTCCAAAGCATGATGCGCACTTTCCAAACCTTCTCGAGAGCGTCAGGGCTAGAGGCAAATACTTCCAAGAGCAACATCTATATTTCAGGGGTTGATGAACAGGGCAAAATTTCTATCCTCAATTATCTTCAGATGGAAGAGGGGTCCTTTCCTTTCCGTTACCTTGGAGTTCCCTTACATTCCAAGAAGCTTAACTCCCGGGATTGTAGGCCGCTCGTGGACAAGATTGTGGGCAGAATTGGGTACTGGTCCTCAAAGCTCCTCTCCTATGCCGGAAGAATTCAGCTGGTTCGTAGTGTAATTGGGGGCATCCAAAACTTCTGGGCCCAAATCTTCTGTATCCCAAAAAAGGTCCTAAAAATGGTCAAAAACATTTGCAGATCTTTCATTTGGACTGGTAAAGAAGGTTTATCCAAGAAAGCTGCTGTTTCTTGGCACCAAATGGGTCTTCCTTATGCTAAAGGGGGTCTCAACCTCAGAGATATGTATCAGTGGAACAAGGCTGCAATCCTAAAGCATCTGTGGAATATTGCAGTCAAGAAAGACAATATGTGGGCCAAATGGGTGCACAGCTACTATGTGAAAGAGCGAAATCTGAATGAAGTTCGTCCTTCTATTCACGCCTCGTGGAGTTTCAAAAAGATCATCAAACAATGTGAGCTGGTTGAAAAGCTGGGAGGTTGGGATTCAGTGACTAGTGGGGGATCTTTTTGCATCGGCAAAGTCTATGAGCGTCTTATTGCAGATGAGCCTAAGGTCGACTGGGGTCCTATCATGATCAAAAATATTGCAAGTCCTAGTTCCAAATTCATTGCTTGGTTAGCCATCCAGAACAGGCTAGCTACTCGAGATAGAGTAGGCAAATGGTTAGAGTTGTTAGATGACAGTTGTGTTCTTTGCAACAATGCCACTGAGTCAGCTCAACATCTCTTTTTTGAATGCCCAAATGCGAGGGAAATCAGATCCAAAATCTTCAGCTTTCTATCCTGGAGCTTCAATGATGCTAATTTCCTAGAGGAAATTAAGAGTATGTCTAAACTCAACAAAAAGAAGGCTGATAGAGCCAAGCTGATTGTAGGCCTTTGGACTGAAATGATCTACAACATATGGATGCAGCGGAACAGGAAAATTTTTGATAACCATTCCTTCAAACAGAAGGAGGTTATAGATTGTATAGTGTTTAGGATTGCAGGAAGAGTTAACAGTAGAATGAATGATATGCTTGTATTTAAGTAGTTTGTTTTGAGTTTTTTGGGCTAGTGCTCTCCTTTTTGTAAAGGGCTCTGGCGATTTTAGGCAGTTCAGGGGGAGTTAATTTCCCACCTGAGCGTTTTGTTTTCTCTTCTTGGTATATAATACAAATCATTTGGCAATATATATATATATATATATATATATATATATATATATATATATATATATATATATATATATATATATATATATATATATTGTTAGAGAATAACCTATATATGATATTGTGGCGGACTTAGGAATTAAACTATGGAGTTGCACAATTAATTAATAAATATTTAGCTAGTATTTTTATTTATCGATAAATATTATATCTCTCATAAAACGATAAAATAGTGTTAGATTTTTTCAACGAAAGAATTATTCTTACTTCCTTAATTCCCATCGATCAAGCTAATACTTTCTTCTTTTTTATTATTGCTTCTATTTTAACTATTATTATGGTCATAGGTAAACTAGAAACTTTTTGATTCAATAATATCTTAAAGCTTTTATGAATTGAGTGATAGAACATAAAATAAAGTATCATTGATCAATTTTCACTCCATTGTATTTTCATTAATTCAATAATATCATTGATCAATTATACAACAATTTAGTAAATTATTTGGTGTACATAATAGAAGTGTGAAATAAGGAGAGTGGGGTTTTAAGGGGTAATAAAAGTGGGATGAAAACTTTCCAAAAATGAAAAGTATTTTAAAGTGGAAAAACTTATAAAACTACTCGTTTTAGTAAAGTGAAAAAAACAAAAAGAACGAAGGGAGTACAAATTAAAAATTAAATCAATTAAATTATAAAACTGAACTAATTCAATAGTTTTGATTGGTATGCTCTTGAAGCAATGTTAGTTCATGTACTAATAAAAAACACAAGGAAGCCTATTATAACATCTGCAGCGCAGCGGCAAGCCTCTAACAACTAAGAATCTTGAAATTAATGTAGAGAACTTATAAATTTGATGGTTATTTTTTAAGAAAAATTACCATGTATAATACAACTTTTTACTGTATTTTCTGTAATAATATCTATTTTTGATTAACCGTGGATAATGCCAATTTAGCGAGATGTATTCCTAGAACATCCTAAACATGTTAAAAATCAAACTATAGAAGATTATATGACAAAAAAATTGGTAAATTAGTTAATAAACTAAAGTTGGTATTATTCTATGAAAAAATTACCCTAAATTTGTATTATTCATGATTAATCAAAAGTTGGTATTATATTCCTGTAGGGAAATTAATGTAAGATTGTATTATTCAAGACAATTTATCCTTTTTTTTTTATTAATTTTAAGCAAAGTTGTTAAAATCGTGATTCTACTAAGAGTCGTTTGTAGAGGTAAAATCGAATCGATAGAATCGAATCGTAGAATCGTACGATTCTACAAATAAACTTAAATATAATAAAAAATATAGTATACCTTATCATTATTATCCATTCTAAATATCTAAATTTATGAATTTAATTTTGTTTAAACTTTTTTACCAATATAAAGAAAATTTTTTAATAATTAGTTTAAATTTTCAAACCGATTAAAAAACTAAATTAGTAGAATCGCATCGTTAAATCGTAGGATCATAGAATCGTGTTGTAATTCTACATCTAAAATTTTATTGTAATTAGCATCGTAAGATTCTACAACTTTAAGATTCTACCTATAATTCATATTGCTCACTTGTTTTTGGATCATAAAATTATAGCTGAATCGTAGATCATAATTGCGATTTTAAAAACAATGATTTTAAGATAAAGCGTCATCAGGTATTAACTCACCTTTTATATGGGTGTTCTTGTGTATTAGTCCAATGTAAATTTTATGATAATGCACCCTTAAAATCTATACCACACCCTTATCTTGACAAAACAATGATGGGAAAGAGATCAATGTCACTTTTGAGTTTTGGGATATCATCCTTATCATCAGAAACCTATCTTTCAATCAAAATAACTATTTTAAGTTTCATATTATAATTAGGAAAATTTGCTCAAAACAGTCCCAATTATCATCTGTTGGTAAAAAATAATCTCAACTATCAATTATTTTTTAATAATCTCAACTATTCTCACAATTTGTTGAAAACATATCCACCTCACAATCTAACAAGATTCTTTAATAGGCACAGGTATTCATGTGCCGACAGTATACCGACTAACTGTTAGTCGAAAATTTGTCGGTAACTAAAAAAGCACTTTGATTGCTTGATTTTTGTTTTATTAATAAACATAGTACTTTTTATTTCGTAGAGCAATGGACTTACAAAGTGAAAGAAGTTGGATGTATAAGCAAAGTTGTAAAGGAGTACTCCCTCTGTCCCATTGATATTGCAGCATTTTCCATTTTGGTTCGTTCGATTTGATTTGCAACATTTTTATTTTTGGATAATGGCCCATCTCTTACTTTTAATCCCATCTATACATTAACTCTCTTTTAATTTCATCCACACAATTCATTCTCTCTCTTCATTTATTACCACTTTCTTAATATTCTCCCATTTTCTCCTTGCTACTAATTCATCAGGACGGAGGGAGCATATAATATTAGATATTTAGAAGGTCAAAGAATTTATACAATTTGCAAAGGAAAAAAAATCCAGAAGATGTTAGATGTCCATGTAAACAGTGCGATAACCGTAGACTGTGGGCTCCAGATATTGTAAGAGATCATCTGTTAAAGTTGGGCTTTGTCGAAAACTACTACAATTGGTACCTGCACAATTGTTCTGACGGTGCACCAATTAGTAATGAGTTGGCTCCGGTAGAGCAATAGCAGAACAAGGTTTAAAATCCATATGCACATATGGTGTACGATGCAGCAACGAGTACCTTTTCTGATAAACATCATCATTTTCTACCTCATCATGATGATATCGTCATAAATGTACCAAACTCGCCTGTACATATTGACAAATATTCGAACTCCCAATCAAGAAAGTTCTTTGAAATGTTAAGAGCCGTCAACTTACCTCTGTACACTAGTGGAAAAAAGTCTATTTGCTGCGAGACATAGACTGCGGTTTCTAAAAGACGCAGCATTTAATGTGAAAAAATAAGGCGAAAAAAATATTAACACAAAGGCTGCGGTTTTTTGAAAAACCGCAACCAATAAACCAAAAAAAATTCAACTATCAAAGGCTGCGGTTTCTTGTATGCCCGCAGCCAATAAGGCATTCAATTTTCTTAAAGTCTACTGTTAGTTCTCCTAGCTATCCTAAAAACTATACAATCAATGACTTCTTTCTGCGTGAGTGCATGGTTCTCAAAAATTTTCCGGTCTCGCTGCATCCAGATGTTATAGATCAGTTCAGTCCAGATGCCAACAATCAATCTAGCACGATCTGTCTTCTTCTTACTGATTTTGCTAATCAAACGGATTTCAGAATGGAAGTTGGTTTCTTCAAATTGACGCTGGAGGAAACTGAACACTCTGGCTCTAATTAGCTTGGGATTAGCGCACTCGAAGAATAAATGGTGGGCTGATTCACTAGCATTGTTGCACAAAACACATGAGTCATCAGAAAGGTCCATCCATTTCCCAACTCTATCTTTCGTCGCTAGCCTGTTCTGGATGGCAAGCCAAGCGATGAATCTGGCACTAGGGCTAGCAACATTTTTGATCATGATGTTCCCCCAGTCAACCCTCGGCTCGTCAGCAATAAGGAGCTCATACACTTTACCAATGCGGAAGTCGTCCCCGTTAGTGATATTCTCCCACCCTCCTAGCTTGACAACCAATTCATTCTGTTTGATGATCTTTTTAAAACTCCAGGAAGCATGAATAGACGGACGCACTTCTTTGATATCTTGATCTTTCACATAGTAGCTATGGACCCACTTGACCCACAAGTTCTCTTTATTGCTCGCGAGGTTCCAAAGATGCTTCAGGATGGCAGCTCTGTTCCATAAATACATATCTCTCAAGTTAAGGCCTCCTTTGGAGAAGGGGAGACCCATTTGTTTCCAGGACACGGCAACTTTCTTTGATAGACCATCTTTTCCCGTCCAGATGAAGGACCTACAGATGCTCTCAACCTTTTTCAGGACCTTTTTGGGGATAAAGAAAATTTGGGCCCAGAAGTTATGCATACCGCCAATGACACTGCGCACAAGCTGGATTCTACCTGCGTAGGAAAGAAGCTTGGAAGACCAATAACCAATACGACCCACAATCTTATCAACAAGAGGCTTGCAATCCCGAGAATTCAGTTTCTTGGAGTGAAGGGGGACTCCAAGGTACTTGAAAGGAAAGGAGCCCTCAGTCATATGGAGATGAAGCAAAATGTTCTCTTTGGTATGCCCGTCTGTCCCTGAGATGTAGACGTTGCTTTTGTTATGATTAGCCTCTAGCCCTGAAGCTCTGGAGAAAGCCTTGAAAGTGTTTATGAGGCTTTGGACGGAAGGGATATCAGCTTTGCAAAACAGTAAGAGGTCATCTGCGAAGAGAAGGTGAGTAGTGCGCATGATCTTGCATCTGGGGTGATACCGGAAGGAAGAGCTCTGGTTGTGCATGAGTCTAGAAAGGTATTCCATAGCAATGGCAAACAAGTAAGGGGAGATCGGATCTCCTTGACGAAGGCCCTTCTTAGCAGTGAAGGGTTTCATTGGAGCACCATTCACCATGATGGAAAAGGATACAGTTGAGACACAAGTCTTTATCCAATCAACGAATCTCGGCGGAAAACCCATTTCACCCATAACAGCAAACAAGAAGTCCCAGCTAATGGAGTCATACGCTTTACGGAGATCCATTTTGATCATACACCGTGGGCTATTATTCTTCCTGTTGTAGCCTTTTATGAGCTCAGCTGCAAGAAGGATGTTATCTGCCATCTGCCGACCTGGAATGAAACCTGATTGAGCTTGGTCAATGATCGACCCTATCACTTTCTGAAGTCTCCCTGCAAGGATTCTAGAGATAACTTTGTAAATAACAGTACAGCAAGCAATGGGTCTGAAGTCGCTCACTTTGTTTGCATTGGGGATTTTAGGAATCAAAGTAACAGAAGTACAGTTGAGGGGAGGAAACAAAGAGTTGCTTGTGAAGAAATCTCTGATGGCACTAACAAAATCATCCTTGATGATGGCCCAGGCTTTCTTGAAGAAGCACGCATTAAACCCATCTATACCTGGAGCTTTATTGTCATTCATGCCAAAGAGGGCTTCTTTAATTTCCATCTCATCAACATCCTTTATAAGATCATGGCTGCTCTGATTATGCACTTGGGGACCCTGTCTCATAACCCTTCTGTCTATCATTTCAAGGCTTTGATTAGCTGTACCCTGGAGATCTTGGTAGAACTGGGATATTTCTGCTTGAATTTCGTGGGATTTAGTGACCCACTTGCCATTCTTATCCTGTAATTCATGAATACTGTTGGAGGAGATTCTTTCTTTGATAGAAGTGTGGAAGAAGCCAGTATTATCATCACCATGTCTCATCCAATTAATCCTAGCTTTCTGATGGAGAGCCTTATCTTCTATTTTCCTCCATTTTCGAACAAACTCGGCTGCCTCTTTCTCTTGAAGGTGGAGCTCAGTGCAATTGGGGTTGTTTTGAAGCCTAGATTGAATGTCGTGGAGCTGAGCTTCCCATTGGGTGATTTTACTTTGGATGCCCGCGAACTCTTTGCTATGCATATGCTTCAAACTATTTTTCACATTTTTCAATTTATACCAGAGTCTCTGAAGGCCAACACCTTTGACACCAATCTTCCATGCATCCTCGACCACCCGAAGGAAATGTTGATGGTCACTCAGGTAATTGAAGAAACGGAATGGTTTGTTGTGCTCATGCTGATATTCTTTTAGGTTGACAAGCAAAGGGGTATGATCAGATAGCTGTGGATTATCATACCGGACACTGGCATAAGAATATCTCGACAACCATTGAGGGTTTCCAATAGCGTGATCGATCTTTGTGAGGATACGCGTATTCCCCTCTTCTCTGTTAGACCACGAGAAATAGTGCCCTCGCTCTGGGATCGGATGAAGGTTATTGCGATCAAGCCATTGGAGCATGTCATACGTCTCATAGGTGGTCACTGGGGATCCATTGCTCCTATGCTCCTCTTTAAAGATAGCGTTGAAATCACCCAAAAACAAGCACGACGAGGTACAATCCATCTTGTCCATATCTTCCCACAAACTACGTCGGTCTCTCACATTATGAAGCCCGTAAACAAACACAACAAATAAGCTACTATCAGAATTGATGGGCGTAACTTTGGCTCTCAAGAATTGAATGTGAGTATCGCACTGTTCTAGCTTACAACGGTCGTTTCTCCATCCGACCCATATTCTCCCTTTTTCATGGTACGTGTAATTGGTGACCCAACTCCACTTAGCTCCGAATTTTCTTTGAATTTTGGTTGCATTGGGAGCTTTGATTTTAGTTTCCACTAAACCTACCACGCTTACATTCTTGCTCTCAAGGAAGGCTTTCACTTCCTTGATTTTATAGGGGCTATTCATGCCCCGAACATTCCACGAAGAGATAATCATTACGGGGAGGGAATTTGAGGGTTCCCGTCCCTATATTGATCGATGTTCATATCACTTGTGATGTGTTCTTCATGAGGAGTATGGTTCTCACTACGGACAATTTTGGATTCCTTGGGCTGATTGGGCGTGTTATTGCTGCAATTACTGCTCTTTTTCAGCCCTCTTTTTGCTGATTTGGATGGGGCAACTGGTGTCCAGCCTTCCTCGTCAACGTCTCCCTGATCAGATCCTTCCATGTACCCACTGTCTGCCTTATCAGGAACAAGGGGATGCTGCTGTTCATTTTGGTCAGAAGGCTGCATATCAGCAGCAGCAGTCCTGCTGTTCGTGTCACATTCTGCAGTAGAATTTAGGCTATTATGATCCAGGTGAGTGGCGGTCTCGTTTATTCTCTGACGAAGCTGCTCAATATTACTGACCCCTTGTAATACCCTTGTTATTTTTGATGGCATCCATACCCTCTTCACCTTGTTATCATTCCCCTCCACACTAACATCCCTTGGAGCCACTGGTTGCTTTACATTTCTGTTGGTATGGCAATCATGACCTAACACATTACATTTCCGACAATAGTAAGGCTTCCACTCAGGTATGGCTTTCTGCATAAACTCCCGACCTAAGTTATCACGCACTTTAATCTCCTTAGTGAAGTCTTGAGTGATATCAACCTCAACAAGAACCCGGGCATATGATACTTTAAGCTGTTTGGCCGTGCACTCATCCGCATAGGCCGGGACCCCAATGGCACTTACTATTCTACTCAAGGTATCCTCTCCCCAACAGTGAAGCGGTAAATTAGGCAATCGAACCCACACCGGCATAACTCTCATGATTTCTTCTTTAAAATCAAAGTTTTGGCTCCATTTTTTAACAACCATAGGTGCACGATTCAAAAAGTAAGGGCCACCTTTGATGACATCTTCACATTCAACATCAGTATTAAATCTAAGAACATAATATCCCTCCTCATGTTGGTGAATAGCAGGCATACTCACAAAGTGCCAATGTTTGCGGATAAATCCCTTAAGTATATCAATGGACACAATCCCACCCACAACATACACAATAATCGCACGTTCTCACAATTTAACCAAGTCAACCACATCATTCGCATCAATTTGCACAATTTGTGAACCATTTTCTATACTAGGTGGTATGAATTTAAGGTGCATACCTACGGGAGGGCTCGGGATTGAAACTTTGTCTCTCCAAGAAACCACAGCTGTCACCGGAGCAGCAACAGGGGTGACTGTCTGATTGCTGGGCAGTGGGGGAAAGTGTTCAGCCTCTTCCATTGTCGAATTCAGCCCCGACACTGCCTTGTTCACCGTCATAGGATGGTTGTGCTTTTGAATTAGGGCGTGGACTTCTGCCAATTGTTTCTTCACAGCGCTAAGTTCAGCCCTAATTTTGCCCTCTTCTTCGATGTCCCCTGAATTAGGGCAGCCATCCAGATCTCCAGTGCTACTATCCTCAAGTTTCCCTCGATTCTCCATGTCCACAGCCTTCGAATTGCAGCAGCTCACTTCCTCCAGCGTTTCAATTCGCCTACCGTACCTGATTCTTTTTCCTTGGCACTACGGGTAATAGAGCTTAGGTCTCTCAAACTCCTCGCCCCTTCCTCTTCCTCTCCCTCTTGTACCTCTCCCTCCTCTCATGGGTGGCTGTAAGGTGTTTTGCTGGTGGAGAAACGGTGGCAATGGACAGCTAGAAGCCCATCCTTCACCAGCCCTTCTCTCTCTATCTCTAAGGTTATATTATATATATATACATATATATATATATATATATATATATATATAATATATATATATATATATAATATATATATATATATATATATATATATATAATCTAATATATATATATATAATATATATATATATATATATATATATATATATATATATATATATATATATATATATATATATATATATATAATATATATATATATAATATATATATATATATATATATATATATATATATCTAATATTATATATATATATATATATATATCATATATATATATATATATATATATATATATGCGATTGAATAATACGTACATTAATTAGAAAATATTGTTTTACACTTATATTATCACATAATAATATGATCAAAAAGTAGTACACTAGTATTGCTTGTATAAATCCAAATTACATAACATCCGATAGAGCATGAAACAAAACTGATTTAGAAATATTCAGACAATTGGTCGGCTCCTTAAATATAGCACAAGATCTACAATGGTTCCTTGTACATATTCTATTGATGATACCCCTAGCTTCATCCACTCAGAATCAAGCTCAAGCTCGATTCTTCCTGGATGATGATGATGATAATGATATTTCATTGTTGATCTCTTCTATTAATGGATAAATTCTGCAATTACATCCAGGTATAAGATTCTAAGAATGTTTTGTTAAAGTATGTATGTAGGTAATTCTGCAAACATATTATAAAATCTTCAACAAAAAAACTAAAACAATAATAAATTTTCAACTCAACAAATAATAGTTATTTGTATCCTTTGTTTAAACACACGATATAAATAATAGTTATTTGTATTGTTTGTTTTAACACACGATACAAATAAGGTTTATTTGTATCTTTTGTTAAAATAAAAATACAAAAAGCATTATTTGTATCTTATATTTCAACAAAAGATACTAATAGAGGGTTACTAATGAGACTTTTTTTACTAGTGATAACTCCATATAATCCTCTTCCCTTGATGTACATGTTCTTAACAGTGATCGTCCTCGGTCCTAAAAATCCGAAACATACAACTGACCTGTACCTATAGTCGTTGATACACGAGTTAAAGTTCTTGTGGGAAGAAGGGATCTAGACATTCAACGTATCTAAGAAGCAAAACTTTCAGCTTTTCGGCTTTGATGTGGACAATCAATGACTTTCCAACTTGTTCAGTGATGTCGGGGTGGAGTACTTCTAGCGTGCACGCTTGTCCGTACTACATGGATGATTTCAAAGCCGTCTATCTAAAACACAGTAGAAAAGTGAGTTGGTTTGACTTACACGAGAGATTTTTAGATAAGAGGCACCCCTATCGCAGAAATCGAATAAATTTTAGTTATGGAGCTTTTGAGAAGGATGTTAGGCCCGACATACGTACGGAAAATGAGCTTTTAGAGGATTTGGATCGTTTTGGCTTTTTACGGGTATTTGAAGATGATACAACTGAGTACAACGGTTAAATTAGTAATTACTGTGTTGGATGGAAGAAGAGAAGCATTTTTTGGGATCTGTCATACTGGAGCACAAATTAGAT
This sequence comes from Amaranthus palmeri, assembly GCA_019776075.1. Classification (NCBI taxonomy): domain Eukaryota; kingdom Viridiplantae; phylum Streptophyta; class Magnoliopsida; order Caryophyllales; family Amaranthaceae; genus Amaranthus; species Amaranthus palmeri. The sequence continues at coordinate 48,914 of JAAKBH010001077.1, forward strand.
CCGTCACAACCTTGACGTGATGCACATTGCAAGAGAAGCATTCTTTGATAACATTTTCAATACATTAATGTGTGTCCGGGGACAAACTAAGGATCATCTTAAGAGCTTGGCATCTGATTGCGAATCGCATCCAGTTGGTTCTACCATACTTTTCGAATAGTACTCAGCAACAATCTTCACTAAACTCAACCACTTCTTCTCTATCTCATCCCAAATGAAGTGATATTTGATGTTAATGTGTTTGCTTAAGCTATAAAACATGTTATGACTTGACAAATGAATGCAGACACGCCAAACCAAAGCAAGAAAATAATTTTTGTATGAGTTCTTTTAACTATTTTGCTTCTTTAAATGACACTACAATAGCCATCAACTCCACTTTGGTTGCAGACACATCACATCTTGTAAAATGATTTTCAATGGACTGTCGTACTACCCAATATGAATACAAACCCTAAAGTATATATTCAACTATCCAACTTACTAAGGTAAACCTCATCGCAATTTCTGATCTAGCCATCCTTATCTTTATCAAACTTGAGATACACATCTAAGGTTCGTTTTTAATACCTCAATTAGCATTTCACTCCATCTAAAATGTCATATTAGGGTTAGCTATATATCTACTTACCATGTTAATGACTTAAGCAATTTTCGTCTCAAACACACCATAGCGTACAACACACAAACCATATTTTTTTTTATAAATAAGAGTAAAGGAGAGTAGAAACATAATCTTTTCACAAATCACAGAGAAGCTTTGTAGCATCATTCTATGTCTTTCCTTCTTCTTGAAGACCTACTTGTTTTTAGATGATCTTTCCTTCTTCTTGAAGACCTACTTACACTTCAAAATCCTCTTGTTTTTAGGCGTCTTCACAATAGTTAAAGTATATATTCTAGTCAAGAGACTCAATGTCTTGCATCTTCTTTCATAACAACATTTTCATGCATATATCAAAGCCATAACCTCTTTATATAAGTTAGGATCATTAAGGCCCTTTACCTTACTTGCAAGCGTGAGAACGAGTATAAGGTATTCACACTCTTCAATGTATCTCTTTTGGACTTCAGTTCCTCCTTGACCATTCTACACTTGAAAATATTGATTCCATTAGTTTATACTTGTCATTTTTCAACCTTATGAGCTTTTAAAGCTCTTAGAGGTTCTAACTTTTTATTGAAATCTATTATTAAACCTACATTGTAATAGAAACAACTTTCAAAACACAAGCAAGCTTAAATGATTCATTAAATACAATACATTCAAAAGTGATTATTCTTCTAGTTTTCTCAAAAAAATATACCCTATTTTCCTTTAGAACCAACCCATTGCCTATGAAATTGCATTTACTAGCTTTAAGTTCTAGTTTTCCATCAGTCACATGAAACTAAGTTAGACAAACAAATGGATTTTGATTAATATTCAATTGGGGATTTATACCATACTTCTAGGGGTGACTTAAAATTTTGTACGATAGATGGAGATTGGTTGACCGGGTGAACGCAGTAGCATCGCTCCGAGATAAAATTTCTATTTTAATTTTTCTTGGATCAACATATACCTTGCTCATTCCAATAATGTCTTATTCACCTTTACACTATTTAACTGGGCCTATCTACCCAAGTTTTATGTCTCATTATCCCATTCTTAGAGTAGTACTTAAGTGTTCACACAAATTTATCACAACATGTGAGTTACCGCAAGTCCACGGTGATGTAGCACATACGGATCAAACACAATGAGTAAGGATATACATTTTTCTTTGCGTGTTTGTCGGATAAAAAGGGGTTGTTGAATAAAATAACAAAAAGATGTGCAAAATAAATAAGGGTTAACAACCAATGATAAAAGGGGTAGGTGTTAACTCATTAACTTTTCAATGATGATACACTAGTTTCTTAAGGGGCATTAAAGGGTAGCAAATTGCACTAAGGGGAGCAATCCAATCATTGATCGGACTAGAGATTGCCTCTAAGCTCTACACCATCCTCACTCTCGTGAGTGAAGATGAATGGCTTGGGCTATAAATCGTCCACTACTTGCTCATCATTTCCTACTCTCGTAGGTAAAAGATAAAACCCTTAGATGAAAGGGTGAATGCGAGGTTCAATCCTCATTAATCCCTCACACCCAATTCTATCCATTATTCAAAGTTTAGATTACATAAAATCCAGCTCTAATAAGTATATTGAAAGCAATCATAACAATCCTTAGCCAATGGCTAGAATAACCTCACATCTAAGCCTTTAATCAACCCAAAATAAACTTGAGTTTCATCATCATCAAATCATCCCAAGGATTGAGTTAACCCTAACCCTAGATAACTACTCATACTCATTCTATTGCCTAAAAACATCATAATGGATAATGTGATAAGATAAACACAAAAGCACAAATAATAAAGTTATTGGGCAAAATGAAAGGATATTTGATAAATGTTGTTACTCTTAATTTGACGACTTTCTTGTATTCTTTTAATTGTGATGAACAAAAAATTGAACCATAAATGTTTAAGTGCTTTATACATGGGAAAATGTAGTGAGAGGTTTTCTAGAGAGAGAGGCTCTCCTAGGGTTTGGTTTTCCTCCCCTTGGTGGGCCTCTTGGTAGGTGTTTCGTGGTTGTTTCCGGTCATCTCGTTCTCTCTGTGTTCAGTCATTCCTTTTTCCTTTTTTGTTCGTTTGTTTTCGTTTTGTTTCAGGTTTTCTTAGTACCTTTTGCTTTGCGTCTCTTGTTTTGTTTATTGGTCCTTGGGTTTCATTCTTTAAGGGTTTGCTGGTTTTAGTTTGTCCTTCTAAACTGGTTTTGGGGACACGGGAGGTTATTGTCCGTTTCTCTTTGGGTGGTTTTTGTTCGTTCTATTTTCGAACATTTTGGTGGTTGGCTCTCTGAAGAGTTTTCAAAGTCTAGTGGTGTTGGTGATGATTATCGTGGGCTGGGGTCCCAACAGGCGTTTTGGTCTCCCTTTTTTGGGTTTCTGTTATAAGCTTCAGCCATGGTGTTTTTTTATAAAGGGTCTCTGGTGTTTTTTTCAGTCGGTTGGGTCTTCTTCTTTAAAGATGGGCTTGGCTGGTTATGGAGTTTGGTTATGGAGTTTGTCTTCTTCCTTTGGTGTTGTTTCGTAACGGTGGGTGTCTAAGTGAGGTCTTTATGGCTGTCTTGGTGTCTCAAAGGTTTCCTTAGTGGTTTCAACCTTGGTGGCGACGGTGATGGTGTTTTCTTGGAGTATAACTATTCGAAGGGTAGCGTCGTATTTGGTACGAAGACTGGTGTATGTTCGAAGCTTTGGAGTAGCAAATTAAGTTGTTTTGATGTTTCATCTTCAAGAATAAAGTTTCTGATTTCTTCCCTTAGGGTCAGACTTTGCTGGTGTGTCGGAGTTCTTTCAATGGTGTTTGGTGTGTTTTTCTTCTTGGCGGTAGGCCGGATGTATTGGATGACGGCGGGATTTTTTCGATGAGGATGTATATGGTGCTAGTTAACTAATTGGTGCAACGAAGCTGCTTAGAAGCTTCATGGAGTTATTAGGAGCCGGTGCTGGGCTGATGGTGAGGGCACATGGTGTTTTTTAATGCAGAGGCAATTGTGGTGTGGTTGTCTCGATGGTGGCGACCTTTTCGAAGGTTCGTGGTGTATGCTGGAGGTGATTTTTGAACGTCTACTGGTGTTATTGGCGCGGTGATGATCGGTGGTTCTTGTTTGATGGTGGCGACAGTTTTTTTCAAGTTTTCTGGTGGGGTAGTCTTGATGATGGTGACGGTTCGTTTCTTCAATGCCTGGTGAAGGTTAGACGGTCCAGTTTTCTGCTGGAATCTCATGCACTTGTTATGTCGGCTTGGAATACCGAGGGGACTGTTTGTTTTTTCCGAAACAACTTTATTACTGGTGTGCTGTGTGTTTTATTCTCGATGTGTGGGTCAATTTTACTACTTCATATTGATGGGTATTTGGTGAGTCATTTTGGTGGGGCGTCCTTTGGAGTAATTTGGTGTTTTTTATTTGATCTTTGTATTAGTTTTTGGTGTGCTAAGAGATTAGTACTGCTATCTGGTGTGTAAGGTGTTAGTTCATTTGGCGTTTTGCATAGTCCACTCCTATGCGTTTTTGTAGTGGCCTGTTTCTTGGTCCCCAGTTTCTAATGGCTTTTTCCCCACACGGGGTTTTTTATGCCGGCAGTGCTGGGGCTCCCAAGTCACAGTGTTTTCGGCTTCTTCCTTGATTTATATATATTTCCAAATTTTCAAAAAAAAAAATAAATAAAATAAAGTTATTGGGCAACAATTGTGAAAACCACAAACATGCATAAAAACAAGAACAACCTATCAATAACAACTAAAGAGAAGCATTAGAAGATACCTACAAACGATGTTAACAATTGGATATATATATATATATATATATATATATATATATATATATATATATATATATATATATATATATATATATATATATATATATATATATATATATATATATATATATATATATATATATATATATATATATATATATATATATATATATATATATATATATATATATATATATATATATATATATATATATATATAGGGTCAAGTTCCAGTGAGAACCAAGCTTATATGAGAACCGTGAGAACCAATTTCTCCGATAAAAATGTGTTACTTTTTCACAGAAAAGATGTTACTTTTGGACAAAAATATGTTACTTTTGTTTTTTAAAAAATCTGTTACTTATAAGCAAAAAAGTGTTACTTTCAGAAAAAAATATAAATACAAAGTAACGCATTTTTGTCGAAAAGTAACACCTTTTTATGTTAAAAAAAGTAACACCTTTTTGTGAGGTTTTTTCGGAATTTTTTTTCTTAAAGTAACACATTTTTCCCTAAAAGTATCATCTTTTTTATTAAAAAAAAGTAACACATTTTTGCCTAGTAACATGTTTTTAGTAAAAAAGTAACACATTTTTGTCGGGCAGATTGGTTCTCACGGTTCTCATATAAGGATGGTTCTCACTGGAAATTCTTCCTATATATATATACGCTAAGACCGAAGACCGAACCGGATGGAACTGGTTCGATCCCGGTCTAACCCTGATTGTTTCCGATCCGATCCAGGTTTGGACCGATTAACCTTAGGGCGACAAAAACGTTTTTGACGCCCAAAACTGTTTTTCTTGTAGTGTATGTATACCCGGTCGAACTCTGATTATTCCGGGTTTAGACTAGACTGGACCGGACCGAAAACCTGAAATGGTGAATAAGTAAGACTCGGAGACCGGACCGGATGCAATTGATCTAGTCCGAACCGCTGGTACGTTCTCATTTTGCACACCCCTATCCACAAGCATCATGTTTTCAATGTGGTTGAGCTCTAAGATTTTTTTAAATTAAATTTCTCCGACTGTTCTTTAGTTGGTAAATAGTTAGAATTTCGACTATTTTGCTACGACCACTTTTTGTGGAATTCCAATGAAATTTATGACCATTTCATGTTAGTCGAAATTTTTCCGACTAAAAACAATTTTCTTCCGACTATCTCATAACAGTAGGAAATCAGTCAGAATTGCCCTTTTTTGATATAGTTTTAACTCAAATTAATATCGTCTTTCAACTCTAAAAATTAGAAACTACAAAGTCCTAGTATCTTTCAATCTCTATCTCTAGCCTAGGTCACTTTACTAGCCTTATTGATAATCAAGTCATATCAAGGTAGAACAAAGTCATCAAAAGAAAGGATTATTTCCTCACAAATAGGCTTTTACCCCTTTAATTATAACCATTATTGACCAACATCTTACACTTCATCAATGAAATAATGTTATAAATATTTCATATATGTGGGAATGGTTGAAAATATAAGTGGTAATACAAAGGTTGATATAAGAAGGTAGACAAGGTTGGGATGGCATGGAGTGGAGGTTCCACTTTAAATGGGTGTGTTGCACCACAAATTAATTAGTGTTGGAAATTGCATATCTATAAGGGAACAACTAACGGATCTCCATATATACTCAATGTGCATTACCATAATTCCCGGACGCTAATAAGAAAATCCAATTTTGATGACCTATATAAATATCGAATATACGTGATTTTATTCTTATCATGGAAAAATACTATAATATAATTTGTTTTTAGTGAAATATATTTAACGATGTTTAATTTAAATATTGCTATTTTAAATTTCTTAAAGTGTATATAGAGGATTTGGTGATATTTATTAGAGTCTTTAGCAGAATATTAAAATGTCACACTAAAGCTTTTATCGACATAGGATCTAGTGACATTTTTTACAATGGCACTATAGACTATAGTGACAATAATTACTAGACTAAATATATGAATCAGTGACTTTTTTTATGCCACTAAATTAAATGTCGCAAAAAGCCAAATTTGTTGTAGTGAAAATGTTGATTTTTTTGTATCATTTGCAACTTTATTTGTTCAAATACGACGTTCTAGATGCTCAATAAAAGTCGCTACAACAGTTATCGTCATCAGAATCCTACTTGAAATATAGTATAAGTGTGAGTAGGGTAGGTCTTAAGGGTGGATAAGAGAGGCCGTCGCCTAGGGCCCCATGCCAGCAAAGCAAAATTATTGGTTGTAGAAGAGTCCATATGGATTATAAATTACAAAGGAAAAATGCTCTTATGTACTATTTCGTCCAAAACTCCAAAATATTTAGGGTCAACAACGATGTTTATGTATATATATATATATATATATATATATATATATATATATATATATATATATATATATATATATATATATATATA
>JAAKBH010001078.1:0-55554 GCA_019776075.1 Amaranthus palmeri
CCGAAAGTGAAGCCGAAAACCGAAACCCCCGTGGAAGAAGAAGAGGTAGCTAACCTCTGTCTCATGGCTACTCATGACGATACATCTAAAGGAAAAGAGGTACTGTCTCCTGATCCATTTTCTGATTATTTATTTAAATTGGATAAACATAGATTAGTTAAAATGATTTTAGAATCTCACGAAAATTTAGAAAAACAAACCGCCATCACTCTCAAAACTGAAAAAGACCTAAAAGCATGTAAAGACCAAATATCCTACCTTAACTCGTTTAGATCCGATGTGCAAAATCGATTCTTTGAATTGCTTGATAATAATGTGATGTTAAAAGAAGCCTTAGAAAAAGTTAAAGAAGAAAACATCATGTTAAATATTGAATTGAATCAATTTGAGCAATTTGAGATGGAAGTAGATTATGAGTCTAAGAAAGAAATTCAATGCGTACTCTTTCAAATGAGATCCGACCTAGAATCCGCCTTAAAAGAAAACGATCGACTTAAGCTTGAATTAAATTCAAGAGATAAAGGGAAAATTAAAGAAGTTCCCAAATGGATTCTTAATGCTAAAACTAAAGGAACCGAAGGTCTAGGATATGATAAAAATGATAAAAAGAAAAAGGTCTATGTTGATCTCCCAAGTAACAAAGTCTGTTCCTTTTGTGGCAAAACCGGGCACCTGAAACATCAATGTTTAAAAAGGGAACAGCACAACAAAACGAACCAAATATACGTCGATAGAGTTTGGATTAAAAAGTTTAATTCTTGTTTAATCGACACGGAACCCAAGGATGGCTGGGTTCCACCCTCTAACAACTAAGTTCGTTTTGCAGGTTCTAGTGAGGGGGAACAGCTCATGGTATCTCGACAGTGGCTGTTCCAAGCACATGACAGGCGATAGATCAAAATTTCTCTCACTAGAAGCCTATGACGGAGGAACTGTGACCTTTGGCGACAATATGAAAGGTGAAATCATTGCAAAAGGCAAGAAAGGAAGGTCAAGTTCCCACGCAATAGATAACGTATTTTTGGTCGAGAATTTGTAACACAACCTTTTAAGTATTTCTCAATTTTGTGACAAAGGTAACTCTGTAAACTTTACTTCTGAGAAATGCATGATTTCTAGGAACGACACAGGTGACATCATTCTGGAAGGAATCAGAAAAGGGAACACCTACGTGGTGGACCTGCATACTGTTCCTAAAACCAGTTTAACATGTCTGAGTGTTATAGAAGATGACCCTCTTCTTTGGCATAAAAGATTAGGTCATGCTAGTTTTTCATTGCTTAATACTTTACGTACTAAAGACCTAGTAAGAGGATTACCGTCCCTAAAATTTCAAAAGAATGAAGTATGTGATCCTTGTGCCAAAGGAAAACATGCAAGGTCATCTTTTAAAACTAAAAATGTCGTGACCACATCAAGACCACTTGAATTAATTCATATGGATCTTTGTGGACCTATGAGAATCCAAAGTCGCAGCGGTAAGCGATATGTTTTTGTTATAGTTGATGATTACAGTAGATTTACATGGACTTTATTCTTATCTAGCAAAGATGAGGCTTTTGATGAATTTGTTGCATTCGCTACTAAAATTCAGAAATCTAGTAACAATCAACTAGTCCACATAAGATCGGATCATGGTAAAGAATTTGAAAATTCAAAGTTTATGGATTATTGTAATGAGCATGGTTTAAGTCATAATTTCTCCGCGCCTAGAACACCACAATAAAATGGTGTTGTTGAACGTAAAAATAGAACCTTAGAAGAAATGGCTAGAACTATGTTAATTGCTAGTGGTTTACCTAGAAATTTTTGGGCCGAAGCCGTCAATACTGCTTGTTATATATTAAACCGAGTTTTAATAAGACCAATCACTTCTAAGACCCCCTACGAATTATTTAAAGGAATTAAACCTAATATTTCATATTTTCGAGTCTTTGGATGTCGATGTTTTGTGCATGTTAATGGAAAAAGAAATTTAGGTAAATTTGATGAAAGAAGTGATGAAGCAGTATTTCTTGGCTATTCATCTCATAGTAAAGCATATAGAGTTTACAATAAGAAAACAATGTGTGTTGAAGAATCTGTTCACATAATATTTGATGAGACTAACTTTATGACAAGTGAACAAGAAATAAGTGATTTTAAGATAGGTCTTGCGGATCTGGAAGATGATGAAAATATACACAAGGAGCAAGATCCAGTAGAACAGCAACAAGGTCAGAATGTTGAACAAAATCAAGAACAGGAACCACAGGCAGATCAGGAACAGCCTGCAGTTCCAAATCCAGAAATTCAAACAGAAGCACAAGAAGAAAGAATTGAAGTTGAACCAAATCAGAACCAAGTCAGTGAACCAGCTTCCACATCTGTCCCCACAAGAGACTTTGTTCCAAGACCGTGGAAACATCATAAGTCACATCCACTAGAATTGATTATAAGCGACATGAACAAAGGCACACAAACAAGAGGACAAATGAGAAACTTTTGTGCACACTTTGCTTTTCTCTCAACTATGGAACCCAAGAATCATGTAGAAGCTTTGCAAGATTCGGATTGGGTAGTAGCTATGCAAGACGAATTAAATGAGTTTGAAAGAAACAAAGTGTGGCACTTAGAAGCAAAACCGAAGAACAAGAAGATTATTGGACTTAAATGGGTTTTCAAGAACAAGCTGGATGAACACGGCATAATCGTTAGAAACAAAGCAAGGTTGGTGGTAAAAGGTTATAATCAACAGGAAGGTATTGACTATACTGAAACTTTTGCTCCCGTAGCTAGATTAGAAGCTATTAGAATTCTTATTTCATTTGCTGCTTTCATGAATTTTAAATTATATCAAATGGACGTAAAATGTGCATTCTTAAATGGGTTTCTAGAAGAAGATGTATATGTGGAACAACCACCTGGCTTTGAAAACCCAATTTCTCCGGATCACGTCTACAAGCTTGATAAAGCTCTTTATGGGCTAAAACAGGCACCTAGACAATGGTACGAGAGATTATCTAAGTTTTTGATTGAAAATAAGTTCATACGTGGTAAAATTGATAAAACCTTATTCTTTGAGAGTAAAGGTTCAAATATATTAGTTGTTCAAATATATGTTGATGATATTATTTTTGGTGCTACAAATGAATCGTTATGTAAGGAATTTGCTGACCTAATGAGTAATGAATTTGAAATGAGTATGATGGGAGAATTAAATTTCTTCCTTGGTTTGCAAATTAAACAAACTGCTAACGGTATCTTTATTCATCAACAAAAATATATAAAAGAACTTCTAAAGAAATATGGACTAGATAGTGCTAAGACAAACCATACACCCATGGCCACTAACATTAGGTTAGATGAAGACTCTAACGGAACTAGTGTTGACCAAACGATGTATAGAGGCATGATAGGATCACTACTATATCTAACAGCTAGTAGACCAGATATATCCTTTAGTGTTGGCTTGTGTGCTAGATTTCAATCAAATCCTAAAGAATCACATCATACGGCAGTTAAAAGAATTCTTAGATATTTAAAGGGAACAGATGACTTATCCTTTATTTATCGAAAATTTGAAATGAATAAGATTTTGAAACAAAAAAAGTAATGAAATAATACCTAAATCAAACTATTCCAAAAACTAAGCGTCTGCTAGCTTTGGGCATAGGTTTGGAGCTGTTCGCAGTTAGTAACTGCGAACAGAGGGAGAATTTAAAAAAAAAGTCAAACAGGGCTGTTAGCAGTTACTAACTGCGAACTGGTCAAAAAGTCAGTCAGAGCTGTTCGCACTTAGTAACTGCGAACAGCCCTGTTTGACTTTTTGACCTGTTCGCAGTTACTAACTGCGAACAGCTCCCTTGCCTTTTTTGAAGTTTCAAACTAGCCGTTGTATGGTCCAACTATCCGTTATTTCAATTTCTCTATAAATATACCCAATTGCTTAATTCATTTCATATTGTCAAAGCTTTATTCCTTTTGCTAAGGTAAGTTTCCATTCATATTATTAATGTTATTATTCATTTATGTTGATGTGTTTAACTTATGTTTGTGTTAATGATAGATTCATTGGCTATGGAAGAGACTTGTTATTGTGGTTATGGAAGAGACTTGATTCAAAGGGGGTTCAGAAGGAGTACAAGAAGGGGAAGGATTGAACGGATCTTGAGTGGATATAGGCATAGTTGTAGGAGTAGGATTAGGAATAGAATCAACCACATTACCTAAGGGAACTACTTCCGCATAGATTTCTAAAGAATCGGTCTTCTTCTTTGAATGCTCCCACATAGCATCTAAAGCGTACTCATCATCAACCGGAAGGACACTCGTGAAATACTTAAAACTTATATCAACGGTAAATTTAGTGGGATCCAAACCTATCCTAGAACTTATAAGACGTTTAAACTCATTCAATTCCATGTTTGATTTGCACGCAAACAACTTCTTTCTACCACCAACATACTCAACATCCCCACTACTTTCTCGAATAGAACCATTCCAATAACACACAATAGTCACACGAAGTGACGCCATTTCTACATTAATACAAACATAATCAACATCATCAACAATTCCCAACAACATCCTAAATTCTAGTAATATAATTATACATCAACACAAACATTATCCTAAATTCCCAACAACAACATCATCAACAATTCTAATAAAATTCTAAATTAAGTACTTAATAAGTTCATATAATTCAAATAAGTATTTTAACTTGTGTATTTTCATTAAAAATCAATTAAGTATTTTCATTTGAGTAAATAATAAGTTCATCATCACCAACACATAATCAACAAACAAAATAGAGATATTAGAACAATTAGACATTACCTTGATCAATTGTAGATGCTTTAAAAGAGTGTTGATTGAAGTATTATAACCTACAATGGAGTATTTCAAACAAAGTAAGAGTAAGTTTAATAAAAACCCTAAAAAAACGAAAATGAGTGAAAAAATAAAAAAAAATTTACCTTTGAACAAGCTAGACTACTCCAGACAAGATTTGAAGTACTAAATTAGATTTAGAATGCAATAATTGATGGAGGGAAGGTAGTTTGAGAGGTGTTTTAGAGGGAGAAAGTGTCGATTTTGAGAGTTAGGGTTTTGTCGATTTTAGGGCAAATGAAAATGCTGTACTGGAAGGGAGGATTCTGTTTTAAAAAAAACACGCGTTTCTGTTCGCAGTTAGTAACTGCGAACAGCTCAAAATCCCAAAGCTAGCTGTTCGCAGTTACTAAGTGCGAACAGCTCCCATACCTGAGCCCTGGACATTTGACGCTTATTTCTTGGAAATGTTTGATTTCGATATTATTTGATTACTTTTTTTATTTTATAATCTTATATACTTCAAATTTTCTATTTTATCCTAAAAGTGATGTCTATGACTTGAAAGGGTATAGTGATGCAGATTACGCAGGTGATCTTGTAAATAGAAAAAGCACTTCAGGAATGGTACAGCTTCTTGGATCTTGTTTGGTATCATGGAGTTCCAAGAAACAGAACACAGTAGCTTTATCCACGGCAGAAGCTGAATATGTAGCAGCAGCAGCCTGCTGTTCCCAAATGCTCTGGATTAAACAACAGCTAAGAGATTTTGGTATTAAATTTGAATGTGTTCCTATTTATTGTGATAATACTAGTGCTATTTGTATTTCCAAAGATCCGGTACATCATTCTAGAGTTAAACATATTCATATTAGACATCATTTCCTTAAGGATAACGTAGAGCATAAAAATATTATTGTTAAACATGTCAATACTAGTGATCAAATTGCAGATATTATGACCAAACCGCTTCCAAGAGAACAATTTGAAAAGATGAGGTTGGAGCTAGGTATGATCAAGCTTCACTAATGTTTAATTGCTGGTATTCCTCCTCAAAACATCTTGAAAAATCGGAAGGGTTCAATCAACCACAACAACCAAGATTGTTCATTCAATCATTGCGAGATTTGGGTATGCTTCTACTTAATTTTATGTCTTAAACTTTATCTTGATTGCTTGCATGTTTGAACTAATTAGACCAAGTAGCATAACTTATTTTATATTATATATTATTATCCGATCCACATATTATAAATTACTTTTAAAAATCACAAAAATATTTTATTTTTCCACAAATTCCAGCATTTTCTTTATTTTATTTTAATTTATTGTGGTGAGCCAACATTATTTTTTAAAATGGAAGACGGATCATCGAGGTGTTTCGGAAAGTAGTTATCTTAATCGACAAATTCAACGAACTTACACTTAAACTTTTCGTTACCTCACTCGGTTCATACGCTAAAACTAATTCAAGGAGTTGTACTAATTTTCATAACCGTCCCTTCACACACTTTATATAACCCACTCTTAACGTCACATCAATCACTCACCATAATTGCCAAAGTACAACTTCTCCTTTCTTATTTCAAAACCGTCAACCCCTTTTCTTCTTCAAATCCCTAACCTTCCTCAAATCAACTCATCATCACCATGAAAACTCCCAAAGCTTCATCCACCAAGAACACCAAAGAAAACACGCCCAAATTCATACAACCGGAACCACTACAAGTCATTCACCCTTCATCCGACAACCCACAATCATCAACTCCCTCAACTCAACCCAAATCATCAAAGACCATGCATGTTGGCACAAAAAGGATTTTTTCCACCAAAGGAAGCTCATCTTCAAAACCGGCGAAAAAGGCCAAGGTTGTGGATCCTGATTGTGCTGAGGAGGTTGCAAAGGAGATGTCCGTAGGTTTTGGATTGGACAAATATTGGTATGATTCTACTCCCTTTCCTCAATTACACGCCATTTTAAGTAATAAAGGTTGGGAAGAATTAATGAGTAATTTTTCTTGTAATCCGATTTACCCACATCTCATGAGAGAGTTTATTCAAAATTTTACAATCGACAATGGGGTTTGCTCTAGCATGATTAAAGACATTAAAATCGAATTCAATAGCTTAATGTTGGGGGAATGGTTCGCAGTTCCAGTAGTAGGGTTTGATACATATTATGTTGGTTCAAAAATCGTCTTTTCTGGTATCACTGAGAGGACCGTTTTGAAATTTCTTGGTCAAGAAAACAAAAAGAGGTTTAGTCACATGTCTCTGTCTCCACTACACAAGCTTCTTTACAACATTGCCCGTAGGTTTATTTTACCCCGCAATTCTAAACAGAGTGAAGTAAATCTACGTGATGCAACATTGATCTACTGCATGGCTAATCACATTAAAATTAATTTTCCGTCTTTGATGGTATCACATTTGTCCGAATGCATTGAGAAAGGACTTATGGTTGGATACGGAGGTTTGTTGACTTGCATTTTTAAGAAGTTTGGAGTTCCTTTGGATGGGTTAGAATTTCCTATGAGCGCCAACAATAAGATAAGTGAAAGGTGCCTTACTAATTTACACCTTCAATTAAACGACAAGGGGATTCTAGAGCATGCCATTGAGGAAGTAGAGGTGAGTTATGATGAAGAAGAAGAAGAAGAGGAGAAAGTAGAACAAGAAGAGGAGGAGGTAGTAAAGGAAGAAGAAAAAGAAGATCAGGAGGATGTTCCCACTGCCACTAATGAGGCAGAAACTGATAGGGAACAGGAGGATGCTGTGAGTGAGGGGGAACAGGTTGAGGGAGAGGGAGAAAAGGAACAGGAAGATGATGAGGACCTTCATGTGCCTCTAAAGAATATCAAGAAAACTTTTGTGCTCACACCAAGGAAGAGCAAGAGGTTAGCTTCCAAAAGCTCCTCGAGCCAACATGATGACATTACTTCTCCAACCCCACCATCACCAAAACCAGACTCACCCACACCAATTGACATTCCATCATCACCACCATCACCAATTCCCACTTCACCAACACATACTGGTTTTGATAGGGATGCCTCACCTTTTCCTCCAACTCCAATTGACCTTATCCTTGGTAAATTTGATTCCTTGCAGTCCCAACTCATTGCTTTCCAAAGTGAAGTGCGTGCCTCTTTATCTACCATTACTGAGCAACTCACCGACATGGAAACACGTCTTGGTGCGAAGCTTGACACAGTGGAGGTGCAAACTGAATTTGTTGATGAGGAGACTGCTGCCTGATCCCTCCTGCTTCTATTTTCAATTAAAAATTTGATGTTTGGTTGGCCCATTTTATATGTAATCGTTAAACAATATTTTCTTTTTGCTTTTTAATGTACCAGCTGGGGTACGAAACAGTTTCCTTTTTATGCTTATGCTACTAACCATTTTCTTTAATCCTTCATATTATCCTTCCCTATTATCCCATGGTCTAATATGTTTGCTTGCATGCTTTCTTGATTTATGCTTGGACATTTATTTTCTTAGTTTGCTGCTTACTATCTTAATTTATCTAACGCTTGCCTTAGAGCTGTGGATTGATCTACACCCCTACTTTTTGATTGATGCCAAAAGGGGGAAGAGTAGCAAACAAACTTAAATGAATGCTTGTGAATTGCTTATGTTTTTGCTTGATCTTGATAATTGTTTCTCTGTTTTGTGTTCTAACCTATACAATGTTTTGAATGTTCTTAGTTTACTTTATAATGCTTAGTTTGTTGACTTACTGTTTGATATACTTAAGGGAGAAGAGTAGCAAACAATAGTTTGTTGTTTGACATGATTTATTGAATGTCACTTTGTTTACCTTAGATTCTTACAACTCATAATTTTCTTGAATTACTTAATTAGAATTACTTAGTTTGTTGTGCTTCTTAATTCTTAATTTTATGTCTTTAAGTTTATTAATTATTATGTGTTTTTGGTTTATACGTTTTTGATATTTATGTTTATGTTTTGATTCATGTTTTATCTTAAAAAATTGAAAAATTTGAAGTCATGTTTAATCACATGATTTTCGCCAAAAATATTTTAGAGTAATATGCTTGCCTTAGAATTTGGTAAATTACTTGTAACGATTTAATTTACTAAATATGTTTGAACTTGTGATTGATCTCTAACATGTTCAAAGTTATTAGTTTTACTCTTTCCTTTAACAAAGTTTGTTTATAAGTTTGTCATCATCAAAAAGGGGGAATTTGTTGGCCCATTTGAGTTTTGATGATGACTTAACAAATTATAAACAAACAAAGGATTTTAGAGATTGTTTTGTAGGTAATATATCCGATTATTGTAATCGTCGATGGTACCTAAGGATTGGTCAATGGCAATCGTACAAGTCAAAGTCAAAGTCAACAAAGTCAAAGTCAGTAGAGAAGGTCAATGAGGAAGTCAAGAGTAGATATCACTTCTACTGTTCCAGATATTGATAAACTGATGAAGTTGCAGATAGAGACAGTACGGTGTTCCTCCAGAATCCGGTCAGAGAAGAAGTCAACAAAATTAATTAAGAAAATTATTTTAATTTTTATTTTTCTTCTTTAGTCTTGTTGTACGGTTGAATAGCTTAGAATGCACAAGGAATAAGTCATGGAATTAAAATAACTAACTCCTAAAAAGTCTCTTGAAAATGGCTATTTTTAGCTAGAGTCAAAGATTGACTTTGAATAACCACCAAGGTAGTTATTCACATTACTCACGGTCAATGCCCACTAATCCCTCATCTATAGATTACGGGTTTATGGCATAACTTGATCTAAAAAGATTATAAAATCATTTTTCTAACCGGCATAAAGTTTTTTGGCGATCAACAAGGAGAGAAATATTCATGTAAAATCTTTAGAATTCTCCTATAGAGATCAAGGGAGAAAAATAATCATTCATATCATTCGAGTGCTCCCTTGGTGATCAATATTGAGAGAAAATCAATTTCCGAAAAATTGTGCCCAAATTTCGTGAGATTCAAGATTCAAGAAAAGGAAAATTTTGAGCGTTCTTAATCGAAAATTAATTCCAAAATATTTCCTTGTGCTATCTTTGTTTGTTCATTCAATTTAGAGAATTTATCTTGTATGGGTTTTTGAGAGAATTTGTAATTAGACTTGGGTAAGTCTAAGGGGGAAGTGAGAAAAGAGAAGAGAGAAAGAGAAGGAGAATCGAGAAAGGGAACAAGAAAGAAACCGAGAAGAGAAGGAGAAGGAGAAGGAGAAGGAGAAATATTTTATGTAATAGAGAATTGAATTACATAAAATAATAGAGAAAAGAAATCCCTAGAGGGTCGTGGTTCTTATTCCCACGTTAAATTCTTTGTGTTTCTTTAAGTTTTCTTTTATTTAGTTTTGAGTATTTTCTTTATTCATAATTCCGCAAGAAAAGGGCGAAAATACTCTAACGGGAACAAGTAACAATTCACCCCCCCTCTTGTTACACTTCATCGTCTCTATACGTTTCTACAGGTTTATTTGAGAGAATTTGTAATTAGACTTGGGTAAGTCTAAAGGGGAAGTGAGAAAGAGAAGAGAGAAAGAGAAGGAGAATAGAGAAAGGGAACAAGAAAGAAAACCGAGAGAAGAGAAGGAGAAGGAGAATTATTTTGTGTAATAGAGAATTGAATTACATAAAATAATAGAGAGAGAAATCCCTAGAGGGTCGTGGTTCTTTTTCCCACGTTAATCTTGGTGTTCCTTTATTGTTTTCTTTTATTTTGTTTTGAGTATTTTCTTTATTCAAAATTCCGCAAGAAAAGGGCGAAAATACTACAACGGGAACAAGTAACAATTCACCCCCCCTCTTGTTACAGTTCATTGTCTCTAGGCGTTTCTACAATTGGTATCAGAGCCCTGTTCCTCATTTAATCAGGAAACCCTGAGAGCCGTATCTTGGTGTATTAGAGATGATGAAAATGAACGAGCGTATGGAAGAAGGGTACTCTACTCAGAGACCACCAATGTTCGATGGCAAATTCTATACTTATTGGAAAAACAGGATGGAGATCTTCATCAAAGCCGAAAATTATCAAGTTTGGAGAGTTATCGAAATTGGAGATTTTGAGGTAACAACTACCAACTCCAATAACGAGACTGTTCCCAAACCAATCACAGAATATGAGAAAGAAGATTTTCAAAAGATGGAAATGAACGCTCTTGCTATTAAATTGCTTCATTGTGGGCTTGGTCCTAATGAACATAATCGCATTATGGGTTGCAAATCAGCAAAATAAATTTGGGATCTGCTGGAAGTTACCCATGAAGGAACAAGCGAAGTCAAGCGTTCCAAGATTGACTTGCTCATGTCCAAATATGAAAGATTTGTTATGGAACCTAAAGAAAGCATTCAAGAAATGTTTACTAGGTTTACGAACATCACAAATGAGTTAGTCTCCCTTGGAAGGCTTATTCCATCCGATGAACAAGTGCGAAAGATCCTAAGAAGCCTACCTCAAGATGATCGTTGGAGAGCAAAGGTCACAGCCATTCAAGAATCTAAAGATTTTACAAAGTTTAATCTGGAAGAGTTGGCTGGTTCCCTGATGACTCATGAATTACATCTAGGAACAACTGACAGTTCCAGGAACAAAGGTCTGGCTCTGACAGCAGACGATCAAGAAGATTCAGAAACTGATGAGGAAGAGGCTGCCATGCTGGTACGTAGATTCAAGAAGTTCATCAGGAACAACAGGTATAAAAATCAAAGAAACTACAAAGAATAAGGAACTTCAAAATCCAAAACATATGAATGCCACAAATGTGGAAGTACCGAGCACTTCATAAAGGAATGCCCACTATGGAAGGACGAAAAAGCAAAAGGGAAAGCAAGAGAAACAGGAAGACAACCAACAAAAGGAAATTTCAACAAAACCGATTTCCGCAAAGCCATGATAGCTGCATGGGGAGAGTCCGAAAGTGAAGCCGAAACCGAAGCCCCCGTGGAAGAAGAAGAGGTAGCTAACCTCTGTCTCATGGCTACTCATGACGATACATCTAAAGGAAAAGAGGTACTGTCTCCTGATCCATTTTCTGATTATTTATTTAAATTGGATAAACATAGATTAGTTAAAATGATTTTAGAATCTCACGAAAATTTAGAAAAACAAACCGCCATCACTCTCAAAACTGAAAAAGACCTAAAAGCATGTAAAGACCAAATATCCTACCTTAACTCGTTTAGATCCGATGTGCAAAATCGATTCTTTGAATTGCTTGATAATAATGTGATGTTAAAAGAAGCCTTAGAAAAAGTTAAAGAAGAAAACATCATGTTAAATATTGAATTGAATCAATTTGAGCAATTTGAGATGGAAGTAGATTATGAGTCTAAGAAAGAAATTCAATGCGTACTCTTTCAAATGAGATCCGACCTAGAATCCGCCTTAAAAGAAAACGATCGACTTAAGCTTGAATTAAATTCAAGAGATAAAGGGAAAATTAAAGAAGTTCCCAAATGGATTCTTAATGCTAAAACTAAAGGAACCGAAGGTCTAGGATATAACAAACATGATAAAAAGAAAAAGGTCTACGTTGATCTCCCAAGTAAAAAGGTCTGTTCCTTTTGTGGCAAAACCGGGCACCTGAAACATCAATGTTTAAAAAAGGAACAGCACAACAAAACGAACCAAATATACGTCGATAGAGTTTGGATTAAAAAATTTGATTCTTGTTTAATCGACACGGAACCCAAGGATGGCTGGGTTCCACCCTCTAACAACTAAGTTCGTTTTGCAGGTTCTAGTGAGAGGGAACAGCTCATGGTATCTCGACAGTGGCTGTTCCAAGCACATGACAGGCGATAGATCAAAATTTCTCTCACTGGAAGCCTATGACGGAGGAACTGTGACCTTTGGCGACAATATGAAAGGTGAAATTATTGCAAAAGGCAAGATAGGAAGGTCAAGTTCCCACGCAATAGATAACGTATTTTTAGTCGAGAATTTGAAACACAACCTTTTAAGTATTTCTCAATTTTGTGACAAAGGTAACTCTGTAAACTTTACTTCTGAAAAATGCATCATTTCTAGGAACGACACAGGTGACATCATTCTGGAAGGAATCAGAAAAGGGAACACCTACGTGGTGGACCTGCACACTGTTCCTAAAACCAGTTTAACATGTCTGAGTGTTATAGAAGATGACCCTCTTCTTTGGCATAAACGTTTGGGTCATGCTAGTTTTTCATTGCTTAATACTTTACGTACTAAAGACCTAGTAAGAGGATTACCGTCCCTAAAATTTCAAAAGAATGAAGTATGTGATCCTTGTGCCAAAGGAAAACATGCAAGGTCATCCTTTAAACCTAAAAATGTCGTGACCACCTCAAGACCACTTGAATTAATTCATATGGATCTTTGTGGACCAATGAGAATCCAAAGTCGCAGCGGTAAGCGATATGTTTTTGTCATAGTTGATGATTACAGTAGATTTACATGGACTTTATTCTTATCTAGCAAAGATGAGGCTTTTGATGAATTTGTTGCATTCGCTACTAAAATTCAGAAATCTAGTAACAATCAACTAGTCCACATAAGATCGGATCATGGTAAAGAATTTGAAAATTCAAAGTTTATGGATTATTGTAATGAGCATGGTTTAAGTCACAATTTCTCCGCACCTAGAACACCACAACAAAATGGTGTGGTTGAACGTAAAAATAGAACCTTAGAAGAAATGGCTAGAACTATGTTAATTGCCAGTGGTTTACCTAGAAATTTTTGGAACGAAGCCGTTAATACTGCATGCTATATATTATATCGCGTCTTAATAAGACCAATCACTTCTAAGACCCCCTACGAATTATTTAAAGGAATTAAACCTAATATTTCATATTTTCGAGTCTTTGGATGTCGATGTTTTGTGCATGTCAATGGAAAACGAAATTTAGGTAAATTTGATGAAAGAAGTGATGAAGCGGTATTTCTTGGCTATTCATCTCATAGTAAAGCTTATAGAGTTTACAATAAGAAAACAATGTGTGTTGAAGAATCTGTTCACATAATATTTGATGAGACTAATTTTATGACAAGTGAACAAGAAACAAGTGATTTTAAGATAGGTCTTGCGGATCTGGAAGATGATGAAAATATACATAAGGAGCAAGATCTAGTAGAACAACAACAAGATCAGAATGCTGATCAAAATCAAGAACAGGAACCACAGGCAGATCAGGAACAGCCTGCAGTTCCGAATCCAGAAATTCAAACAGAAGCACAAGAAGAAAGAATTGAAGTTGAACCAAATCAGAACCAAGTCAGTGAACCAGCTTCCACATCTGTCTCCACAAGAGACTTTGTTCCAAAGCCCTGGAAACATCAAAAGTCGCATCCACTAGAATTGATCATAAGCGACATGGGAAAAGGAATACAAACTAGGTCCCAAATGAGAAACTTTTGTGCACACTTCGCTTTTCTATCAACAATGGAACCCAAGAATCATGTAGAAGCTTTGCAAGATTCGGATTGGGTGGTAGCTATGCAAGATGAATTAAATGAGTTTGAAAGAAATAAAGTGTGGCACTTAGAAGCAAAACCGAAGAACAAGAAAATCATTGGACTTAAATGGGTATTCAGGAACAAGCTGGATGAACACGGCATAATCGTTAGAAACAAAGCAAGGTTGGGGTAAAAGGATATAATCAACAGGAAGGTATTGACTATACTGAAACTTTTGCTCCCGTAGCTAGATTAGAAGCTATTAGAATTCTTATTTCATTTGCTGCTTTCATGAATTTTAAATTATATCAAATGGACGTAAAATGTGCATTCTTAAATGGGTTTCTAGAAGAAGAAGTATATGTGGAACAGCCACCAGGCTTTGAAAACCCAATTTCTCCGGATCACGTCTACAAGCTTGATAAAGCTCTTTATGGGCTAAAACAGGCACCTAGACAATGGTACGAGAGATTATCTAAGTTTTTGATTGAAAATAAGTTCATACGTGGTAAAATTGATAAAACCTTATTCTTTAAGAATAAAGGTTCGAATATTTTAGTTGTTCAAATATATGTTGATGATATTATTTTTGGTGCTACAAATGAATCGTTATGTAAGGAATTTGCTGACCTAATGAGTAATGAGTTTGAAATGAGTATGATGGGAGAATTAAATTTCTTCCTTGGTTTGCAAATTAAACAAACTGCTAACGGTATCTTTATTCATCAATAGAAATATATAAAAGAACTTCTAAAGAAATATGGACTAGATAGTGCTAAGACAAACCATACACCCATGACCACTAACATTAGGTTAGATGAAGATCCTAACGGAATTAATGTTGACCAAACGATGTATAGAGGCATGATAGGATCCTGCACCAAATATTGGTGCAGGACTTTTAGGACCCCATGACCCACTACATGAACTACATGGGAGAAATCCTAAAATGAGGGACAAGTACAGAAATAGGGCAAAGAAATCCAAAGGCAAAGCAATTAAGGCCAAAAAGGAGGAACAGGACAGTCAGGCTGTACCTAACAAACAACTGACCTTACTGTACCTGCACAGATCAACCCAAAGGGATCCAGGACCAATGAAGGCTGGAAATGACATCTTGGGACTACAAGGATTAAGCCCAAGCCCAAGAACAAAGGGCTGCATCGCAAAGAAAGCCCAAGAACCAGTAGTGAAGGTCACCCAGTCAGCAGGAGGAACAGCACAAATCAGAACAGGTCTGATGCCTATGCTGACCAGCAGACCTAGACTGACTTGGTGGGAACAGAGGACTGGGACTAGTGAGCCACCAAGGGTAAAAGTGGAATCTTGGCACTACAAACATTCCATCAAGCCACTCACACAACCAGCCCAGATCATACAAGGCCATCAAAAGCATAAGGGAAGGTCGCCTGTCTGACAGGAAACCTTGTAATTTGGAACAACCTATTTTAGTTTAATTTTGTTCTTTTAATAAAGCACATGCTTGGCACGTGCTCCTACTAGCCGTTATAATTAGTTAGGATCATTAGCCTTTTCTTTAGAATGCATGTTTTCCATCATAGCCTATATATATGGATGGATTTAGCCTTGTAAAGACAGATTTCAGATTTCAAAGTTAATAAATTTCAACATTGGTTTTTTTGGTTAATTCCTTTGTTCCATGAATGTGTATGAACATTCATAGATCTTGAGTAGTCCAAGATCTCCTCTCTTAATTCCACTAAGAGTAGTATCTGGTTTAGAGTTCAAAGACTCAAGCCATTGCAATCAAGATTCAATCCAACATTAAGCATTTGCATTGTTGTTTGGGATCCTGGCTTGCATTTTTGGGTGTGTTGCTGTTCAAGAACAGAAGGACCAAGGGTTGGCTACCTTCCTAGTGCTGCATTGAAGACTTTAACACCCAAACTCGCATCAACTTGGTATCAGAGCCAGCCTTGCAGTGGCTGGCAAATCAAGAAACGCATCAGAAATTGAAGAATTGGTTTTTTGCAACTGCCTGGTGAGAATTTTAAGCATAACTTTGCATAGGGATAGAAATTTGTCAATTCCTTTTGCAGCAAGACAGGTCTATCTCTAAACTTTACACCTTTGCAAGAATTTTTTGATTTTATTGCGTAAGGAAAAATTAGTGCAGACGTTTCTGCCATCCTGTAGGAACAAAATCTTGGAATTTTCAGTTTCTGATTTGATTAACTTTTGTTCTATACAACAATTAGATTTCCTTTACCCTTACATTCTTGTATAAAATCCTTTTGTACATGCAACATTTTCTGTTCCTGAATCATTCTCATTATATCAGTGTTACTGCTCAGTAGGAACATCATAACAAAATACATTTTTTTAAAAACGAACAGGAACTGTGGACTGTCACAATTGAGTTTTGGTAAACTACAATTTAGTAAAACAATTGTCTAGAGTTCTTGCATGTTTTTGTGTGATCTATCATTGATTGATTATCCATAATAAATCATAACATAAACGTATTGATACTCAGAACAGGTTCTTGAATTTTTCAAGAATCCAGTGTCCTGTATCCTTCCGTATCTGTTTGTTGTGCCTTAAAGTTTCTGTGCCTTCCTTAAAATTTTGTGAGTTCTTGGCATAAAATAAGACACCATGAATGCCGAGGATAGGAGACTGTTAATTGAGGAGACCCTAGAGGCCTTGAACCAAAGACTGACCACCCTAGGGCTAACACCTCAAGATAGACCACCTCAAAATAGGAACCATGAGGATAGGAGTCTAAGGGTAGACATTGATGAGTTCACTGGCCAATCTTTAAATCCAGAGGAGTACCTAGACTGGGAGGCTAGTGTTGAGAGTTACTTTGAGTATAGAGACACCCCAGCAGACCACCAATTTAAGGTAGCTAAGGTAAAGTTAACCAAGCTAGCTGCCACTTGGTTAGAAGGAATTCAGAGGCAAAGAGTGAGAGAAGGCAAGACTAAAATCAATTCTTGGGAAAAATTGAAGAAAGTCCTAAGGAGAAAGTATGTGCCTAACAATTACACCCAACAATTGTCTATGCAGTGGAGTACACTTAGTCAGGGGAACAGAACAGTGGCTCAATATATTCAAGAATGGGAAAAATTGTCTGTCTTATGTGATGTTAGAGACTCTGAAGACATGAGGGTGGGTAAGTTTTTAGGAGGGCTGAGGGAAGACCTTAGGATTAAACTCACCACCATACCTCACTTAACTGTAGCCTTAGCAGGAGAGCAAGCCATTCTCCTGGAACAATACTCTAAGAGAAGGGGTACACAAGCTAGTCACCAACCTTTGCACAAACCTAACATGCCTATGAGTGAGAAGAGTGTGCACCCTACTGCCTCATCACCTAAGGCCCACGCTGATAAAAGGGGCAAAAGTATCAACCCCCTAAAAGATGTAGTTTGCTTCAAGTGCCATGGGCATGGACACTTTAAAGCCAACCGCCCTAATAATAGAACTTTTACATTAGCTGAGTGGGATGAAATTAGGAACAAAGAAAGACCTAAGACCATCTTAGTTAGCATCAATGGTAGGGAAGAAGAGAGGGGCACTGTCACAAATGAAGAGGATCCAGATGGCACTTATATAGTGAAGGACACAGGGGAGGTTACACAATATGTTTCCGATTCTGAATCTGATAGGGAGTTGCTATATCCTGAGGAGAGTAGATCTAGAGCATTAGTGAGTAGGAAAATTCTCCATAGCACCTCTAAACAACCTAAGTCAGACCAAAGGGAAAATCTGTTCCAAACCAAGTGCAAGGTTAAAGACACCCTTTGTAAGCTGATCATTGACAGTGGCAGTGAAACCAATTGTGTGAGCCATGATTTAGTGAAGAGGTTGCAACTTAAAACCCAAGCACACCCCCACCCCTACCAACTCCAGTGGGTAGACAACAAAGCCAGCACACCTGTGAGCAAACAATGCCTCATAGCCTTAGGCATAGGTTCATATCAAGATCAAATCTTGTGTGATGTTGTGAACATGAGTGCTTGTCACATTTTGCTAGGAAGACCATGGCAACATGATAAGAGAGTAAGACATGATGGCTTCACTAACACCTATACCTTTAGGCATAAGGATAAGGTGAAGACCTTGGTTCCTTTACCCCCACATAGGGCCATACCTCCCCCAAACAATAAGCAACTCATGCATTTAACAATCAATAAGAGCCTTCACAAAACTCATTGTTGTGCTAAGTCTGTGCTAAATACTCCACTAATTGAATTATTTGAATCAAACAGGTACAGGACCAAAGGCCCAAAGTCATTGAAAAATAAAAGAAGGCCTCATGAAATAATCCAGCACAGGACCAGCAAGGAACAGAGCAGACATAGGCAGAACAACTCAAGTGCAGTTGATTGGAGGCATTGGAAGGGAACAACAGACCCCAAGCAATCAATACAACCAATAGGCATCACCAAATCTGGAAAGAATACTGGCACAATGCACCAAAGTGATAAAACTGAACCTCCCACAACGTCCAAGAATAGAGAATTGAGGACAATTCTCTTCAAAGAATGGGAGTTTGCACCAAATATTGGTGCAGGACTTTTAGGACCCCATGACCCACTACATGAACTACATGGGAGAAATCCTAAAATGAGGGACAAGTACAGAAATAGGGCAAAGAAATCCAAAGGCAAAGCAATTAAGGCCAAAAAGGAGGAACAGGACAGTCAGGCTGTACCTAACAAACAACTGACCTTACTGTACCTGCACAGATCAACCCAAAGGGATCCAGGACCAATGAAGGCTGGAAATGACATCTTGGGACTACAAGGATTAAGCCCAAGCCCAGGAACAAAGGGCTGCATCGCAAAGAAAGCCCAAGAACCAGTAGTGAAGGTCACCCAGTCAGCAGGAGGAACAGCACAAATCAGAACAGGTCTGATGCCTATGCTGACCAGCAGACCTAGACTGACTTGGTGGGAACAGAGGACTGGGACTAGTGAGCCACCAAGGGTAAAAGTGGAATCTTGGCACTACAAACATTCCATCAAGCCACTCACACAACCAGCCCAGATCATACAAGGCCATCAAAAGCATAAGGGAAGGTCGCCTGTCTGACTAGGAAACCTTGTAATTTGGAACAGCCTATTTTAGTTTAATTTTGTTCTTTTAATAAAGCACATGCTTGGCACATGCTCCTACTAGCCGTTATAATTAGTTAGGATCATTAGCCTTTTCTTTAGAATGCATGTTTTCCATCATAGCCTATATATATGGATGGATTTAGCCTTGTAAAGACAGATTTCAGATTTCAAAGTTAATAAATTTCAACATTGGTTTTTTTGGTTAATTCCTTTGTTCCATGAATGTGTATGAACATTCATAGATCTTGAGTAGTCCAAGATCTCCTCTCTTAATTCCACTAAGAGTAGTCCTTAGTGTTTTAAGGGGAATATCTGGTTTAGAGTTCAAAGACTCAAGCCATTGCAATCAAGATTCAATCCAACATTAAGCATTTGCATTGTTGTTTGGGATCCTGGCTTGCATTTTTGGGTGTGTTGATGTTCAAGAACAGAAGGACCAAGGGTTGGCTACCTTCCTAGTGCTGCATTGAAGACTTTAACACCCAAACTCGCATCAGATCCCTACTATATCTAACAACTAGTAGACCCGATATATCCTTTAGTGTTGGCTTGTGTGCTAGATTTCAATCAAATCCTAAAGAATCACATCATACGGCAGTGAAAAGAATTCTTAGATATCTAAAGGGAACAGATGACTTATCCTTATTTTATCCTAAAAGTGATGTCTATGACTTGAAAGGGTAAAGTGATGCAGATTACGCAGGTGATCTTGTGAATAGAAAAAGCACTTCAGGAATGGTACAGTTTCTTGGATCTTGTTTGGTATCATGGAGTTCCAAGAAACAGAACACAGTAGCTTTATCCACTGCAGAAGCTGAGTATGTAGCAGCAGCAGCCTGCTGTTCCCAAATGCTTTGGATTAAACAACAGTTAAGAGATTTTGGTATCAAATTTGAATGTGTTCCTATTTATTGTGATAATACTAGTGCTATTTGTATTTCTAAAGATCCGGTGCATCATTCTAGAGTTAAACATATTCATATTAGACACCATTTTCTTAAGGATAACGTAGATTATAAAAATATAATTGTTAAACATGTCAATACTAGTGATCAAGTTGCAGATATTATGACCAAACCGCTTCCAAGAGAACAATTTGAAAAGATGAGGTTGGAGCTAGGTATGATCAAGCTTCATTAAAGTTTAATGCTAGTATTTCTCCTCAAAACATCTTGAAAAATCGGAAGGGTTCAATCAACCACAACAACCAAGATTGATTATTCAATCATTGCGAGATTTGGGTATGCTTCTATTTAAATTTATGTCTTAAACTTTATCTTGATTGCTTGCATGTTTGAACTGATTAGACCAAGTAGCATAAATTTATTTTATATTATTTTATATATTATTACCCACATATTATAAATTATTTTTCGAAAAATTACAAAAATAATTTATTTTCCACAAATTCCAGCATTTTCTTTATTTTAATTTATTTCGGTGAGCCAACATATTTTATGAAATGGAAGACGGATCATCGAGGTGTTTCGGAAAGTAGTTATCTAAATCGATATATTCAACGAACTAAGCTTAATTAATAACTACCCTCACACCTCCTAAAACCGCCATTATGGAAGTAGTACAAACCTTTTTCATAACCGTCCATTCAACCCTTTATAACCCACTCCTCATGTCACATCCATCATTCATAAACCCATTACTTGTACTACTCCTAGCAAAACCGTCAAACCCATTTTCCTCCTTCAACCTTCATCAATTCATCTCATCATCACCATGAAATCTCCCAAGACTTCATCTAAACCGAAAACAACAAAACCCATGCATGTCGGCACGAAAAGGACTTTTTCTACCACAAAGGAAGCTCATATTCAAAACCCACAAAGAAGGCCAAGGTAGTAGATCCTGATTGTGCTGAGGAGGTTTGTTAATGTGAATCTTTAAGAAGTTTGGTGTGCCTATTGAAGGCCTAGAATTTCCAATGAGTGCTAACAACAAAATAGGTGCTAAGTGTCTTAACAACTTGCATCTTACATTAAATGAAAATGGAATTCTAGAGGATGTTGAAGAAGATGTTGAGTATGTGAGTTCTGATGAGGAACAAGAGGAAGGTGAAACTGAAGTAGAAGGAGAGAAGGAAGATCAGGAAACTGTTCCCACTGCCACTACTGAGGCGGAGACAGAACAGGAACAAGGGGAAACATTTAGTAAGGGGGTAGCTGTTAGTAAGGGGGAACAGGTTGGGGAAGAAGAGAATGAGGAACTAGAGGATGAACAATCTAGTTCAGAGGATGAGGATCTCAATGTGCCTCTCAAGAATATTAGGAAATCATCCAAGAGTTCTTCGTGCCTAAATGCTGATATTACCTCACCAACCCCACCATTACCGAAACCAAACTCACATATACCATCACCACCACCATCATCAATAGCAACTACTCCACCACCAGTTACATCACCACCATCACCTTTATCCACGGGTTTTGATGATTCCACTACTATCCCTCCTCCTCCTACTACCCTTGCTCATGTCCTTTCTACACTACTTGATATCAGTCCCAATTATGTGCCTTTCAAAGTGAAGTTCGTGCCTCACTCTCCACTATTGCTGAGCAACTCACCGACATGGAAACACGTCTTGGTGCGAAGCTTGACACAGTGGAGGTGCAGACTGAATTTGTTGATGAGGAGACTGCTGCCTGATCCCTCCTGCTTCTATTTTCAATTAAAAATTTAATGTTTGGTTGGCCCATTTTATATGTAATCTTTAAACAATATTTTCTTTTGCTTTTTATGTACCAAGCTGGGGTACAAAACAATTTATATTTTGCTTATGCTACTTACTAACCCACTACTTTTCATCCTCTATATCATCCTTATTTTCTAACCCCATGGTCTAATATGTTTGCTTGCATGCTTTCTCGATTTATGTTTGGGCATTTATTTTCTTAGTTTGCTGCTTACTATCTTAATTTTTCTAACGCTTGCCTTAGAGCTGTGGATTGATCTACACTCCTACTTTTTGATTGATGCCAAAAGGGGGAAGAGTGGAAAACAAACTTCAATGAATGCTTGTGAAATGCTTGTTTTTGCTTTATCTTTGACAATTTCTGTTTTATGGTTTTATGTTTCAACCTAAGACTTTAGATATGTTCTTAGTTTATAAGGCTGACTTATATATTATGTTTGGTTTATATGGATTAAACGTATGTTGTTTATCATGAATATCACTCTGTTTATCTTTGATTCTTACAACTCATAATTTTTGAATTACTTAGTTTGTTGTGCTTCTTAATTTTTAATTTTATGTCTTTAAGTTTCTTAATTATTATGTTTTTGGTTTATACGTTTTTGGTATTTATGTTTATGTTTTGTTTCACGTTTTATTTTAAAATTGAAAATTTGAAGTCATGTTTAATCACATGATTTTCGCCAAAAATAATTTAGAGTAATGTGTTTACTTTAGAATTTGGTAAATTATTTGAACTTGTAATTGATCTCTAGCATGTTCAAAATTATCAGTTTTACTCTTTCTTTTAACAAAGTTTGTTTATAAGTTTGTCATCATCAAAAAGGGGGAATTTGTTGGCCTATTTGGGTTTTGATGATGACTTAACAAATTATAAACAAACAAAGTATTTTAGAGATTGTTTTGTAGGTTAAATATCCGATTGTCATAATCGTCGATGGTACCTAAAGACTTGGTCAATGGTTGATCGTACGAGTCAAAGTCAAAGTCAACAAAGTCAATAGAGAAGATCACTTTGGAAGTCAAAAGTAGAATCCAAGTCTACTGTTCCAGATATTGATAAACTGATGAAGTTGCAGATAGAGACAGTACGTTGTTCCAAACGAATCCGGTCAGAGGAGAAGTCAACAAAATTAATTTAGAAAAAGTCTTGAATTTATTTTTCTATATTTTAGTTTTGTTGTACGGTTAATAACTTAGGAAGCACAAGGAATAAGTCAAGGAATTAAAATAACTAACTCCTAAAAATAAGCCTCCTAAAGTTTAGGATCTTGGCTATTTTTAGCTAGAGTCAAAGATTGACTTGGAATAACCACCAAGGTAGTTATTCACATTACTCACGTCAATTGCCCACATATCCCACTATCTTTGATCATGGGATTATGGGTTAACTAAATCTAAAAGGCATATAAATTCATTTTGTTAACCGGCACAAATTGGCGATCAACATTGAGAGAAAAATATTTCCGAAAATATTTTGTGCCCAAATTTCGTGAGTTCTCTTTATCAAGAAAAGGAGATCTTGAGTGTTTTAAAAGCTTATTAATTCCAAGATCAAATCCTTGTGCTATTCTCGTGTTGTTCATCCATATTTAGATAAATCTTGTAAGGGTTTATTTGAGAGAATTTGTAATTAGACTTGGGTAAGTCTAAAGGGGAAGTGAGAAAGAGAAGAGAGAAAGAGAAGGAGAATAGAGAAAGGGAACAAGAAAGAAAACCGAGAGAAGAGAAGGAGAAGGAGAATTATTTTGTGTAATAGAGAATTGAATTACATAAAATAATAGAGAGAGAAATCCCTAGAGGGTCGTGGTTCTTTTTCCCACGTTAAATCTTGGTGTTCCTTTATTGTTTTCTTTTATTTTGTTTTGAGTATTTTCTTTATTCAAAATTCCGCAAGAAAAGGGCGAAAATACTACAACGGGAACAAGTAACAATTCACCCCCCCTCTTGTTACAGTTCATTGTCTCTAGGCGTTTCTACACCAACGAAGTTCTAAAGGAGTTTTTAATATCAGATATTTAGAAGGGGTCGAAGAATTTATACAATTTGCAAAGAAAAAAAATCCAATCGAAGTTAGATGTCCGTGTAAAAAGTGCGGTAATCGTAGAGTATGGGGTCTAGATGTCGTAAGAGATCATCTGTTAAAGAAGGGGTTTGTTGAAAACTACTACGATTGGTACCTGCACAAATGTTCTGACGGTGCACCAATTTGTACCGAGTTACAGTAGAACACAGTTCAGAATCCGTATGCACAAATGGTGTACGATGCAGCAGCGAGTGTTTTTCCGGATACACATCATCATTTTCTACCGCATCGTGATGATGTCGTCGCTAATGTACCATACTCGCCCGTACATAACGATGAAGATCCGAACCCTATATCCAGACAGTTCTTTGAAATGCTAAGGGCCGCCAACTTACCACTGTACCCTGGCTGTGAAACGCATACTCAGATGTCGGTCATAGAAATGATGTCTAGCCTGAAGACAGACTTTCGTATTCCAGAGAGACTTTTTCATGAATTATGTCAATTCATTATTGAGTTGTTGCCGAAAGATAATCGGATGACAAAAAGTTTTTACGACACGAAGAAGCAAATTTCGGCTCTTGGATTGCCAGTAGAGAAGATTGACTGTTGTGTTAATGGGTGTATGATTTATTGGGGCCCCACAGCGAGTATGACCCAATGTGGTGAGTGTGGTGTTTCTAGATGGAAATCAGATAATAACCCAAGAAAGCAGTTCCACTACTTTCCCATTGGTCCTAGGCTACAACGGTTGTATGCGTCTGCGACCACTGCCAGCCACATGAGGTGGCATGCGGAGCATCGTACAGAAGATGGAGAGATGTGTCACCCCTCGGACAGTGAGGGATGGTTGAATTTCAACGCGACACATTCGGATTTTGCACGGGAGACAAGAAATGTGAGAATGGGGTTGTGTACAGATGGTTTCAACCCATTTGGCAGCTCGGGTCAACAATATTCATGCTGGCCCGTAATACTAACTCCATACAATCTTCCGCCCTTCATGTGTATGAAAAAGCAGTACATGTTCTTAACGATGATCGTCCCTGGCCCTAACAATCCAAAACATAAGATTGATTTGTACCTCCAGCCATTGATACATGAGTTACAGCTGTTGTAGGAAGATGGGATCCAGGCGTACGACGTATCCAAGAGGCAGAACTTTATACTTCGTGCAGCTTTGATGTGGACAATCAACGACTTCCCAGCTTATTCGATGATGTCGGGGTGGAGTACATCTGGCTTGCTTGTCCGTACTGCATGGATGACTCCAAAGCCTTTTATTTAAGACACAGTAGAAAAGTCAGTTGGTTTGACTCACATAGGAGATTTTTAGATAGTACACACCGATTTCGTAGAAACCGGGTGCTTTTTAGCCGTGGAGTTATTGAGAAGGCTGTAATGCCCAAAATACGTACGGGAAATGAGCTTTTGGAGGAGTTGGATCGTTTTGGGTTTTTACGGGTGTTTGAAGACGATGCAGCAGAGTACAACGCGGAATTAAGTAAACATTGTCTTGGATGGAAGAAGAGAAGTATTTTTTGGGATTTGCCGTACTGGAGCACAAATATGATCCGTCACAACCTTGACGTGATGCACATTGAGAAGAACTTCTTTGATAATATTTTCAACACAATAATGTGTGTGCCTGGAAAAACTAAGGATCATCTCAAGGCACGTCAAGATTTAGCCGAGCTCGGGATCCGATCGGAATTGCATCCAGTTGGTTCTACCATCCCCAAGGCATCATACACACTAAACAGAGAGCAAATGGCTGTCCTTCTGGAGTGGCTTAAAACTCTGAGATTTCCTGATGGGTATGTCTCTAATTTAGCCAGGAACATCGACATGGCTAAACATCAGGTATTCGGAATGAAGAGTCATGATTGTCATGTGTTCATGCAACGACTGATTCCTATTGCATTTCGGGAGTTGCTGCCAGAAAAAGTATGGGAAGCTCTTACTGAAATTAGTCTGTATTTTAGAAGTCTTACTTCTCCGAGGATTTCTGCCGCAGATATGTGGAGGTTGGACGAAGAAATTGCAGTTGTGCTTTGTAAGTTAGAGACTATATTTCCTCCAACATTCTTTGATGTCATGGAACATCTGCCTGTTCATCTAGCTTACGAGGCGAGGATTGCTGGCCCGGTACAATATAGGTGGATGTATCCCTTTGAGAGGTAATTACTAATTACACGTCTAAAATATTAGTACTATTTACTTTTCTGATAACTTTTTACATGTCTTAATAATTACTCTTTGGTTTAAATTACAGGTATCTTCGACATTTAAAACTTAATGTCAAAAACAAAGCACATGTTGAAGCCTCGATCTGCAACGCATATCTTACAGAAGAAGCATCATACTTTGTATTGCATTACTTTGGGCCAGATGTTCGATGCAGAGTTAGAGATCTACCTAGAAACGATGATGGATTCTTTAACAACGTCAGACCGGGTGTTTTGTCCATATTTACACACCCAATCAAATTTCATGGTCGGGGTAAGGCTTTTATGATGGATGAAGCAGATATCAAAATTGCTCAGACTTATGTTCTGCGAAATTGTCCGGAGGTGAATCAATTTTATGATCAATTCGTACACTTAATCACAAAGTACGAGCCTAATCTAAACGCAGAGCAAGTTGACAATGTGGTCGAAGACCAGTTTGCACTATGGTTTAAACAGATTGTAAGTACACGTTAACCATCGTAATTTGTTGTGTAAATTAGTATTACGTATTTACGTTGAATTATTGTTCTTATATGCAGTCCAGGGACGGGTTTCTAGACGGTGTGGATAATGCGGATATTCTAAAGGACCTGGCCGAGGGACCTTTGCAGAAGGCACGTCGCTATGATGTTTGTTACGTGAATGGTTATAGATTTCACACTATCTCTCATTCCGCAAAAAAGAAATCTTCTGAGAACAGCGGGGTGTGCGTGAAATTTAATGATAACAGTCCGGATGAAACAGACTTTTACGGAAAGTTAGAGGATATTGTTGACCTCGAGTATCGAGCACTTCCAAATAAAAGGGTAACTTTGTTCAAATGTCAATGGTTTGATCAGACTACCACCAGATACGGCCATGGTACGAGAATCCATCCGCGTTACAAGCTGGTCGACGTTCATATTGGTCGATTTAATAGAAAGTACGATCCTTTTGTCCTAGCCTCTCAAGCTTCCCAAGTTTATTACTTATCTTATCCCAGTTTAAGGCAAAACATGAAAGACTGGCGAGCTGTTTGCAAAGTCAGATCAAAGCAATTCGAGGAGACTGCTTTCCAACTGGAAGAGAGATCAACGGATTTTGTGGCAAATGAAGATGTTTCTGACCTACAAGTCGCACCGTTGCGTGATCCCGCTGGAGAACTTTTACACTTAGACGAAACGGTTCATGATGACGAGGAAAATGAAGACACCGACGACGAAGATCTTGTATTATCTGACGACGATGAGGTCGATGATGTAACCCAATAATATGGTTTTAATAATTATATTTTTATTTCTTATTATTTTTAAATTCGGTTGTAAGTTTTATATATTTAAATATAGTATTTAAGATTTTATTTTGACGATTTTGTGGCAAATGAAGATTTTATTCGAGGAGACTGCTTTCCAACTGGAAGAGAGATCAACGGATTTTGTGGCAAATGAAGATGTTTCTGACCTACAAGTCGCACCGTTGCGTGATCCTGCTGGAGAACTTTTACACTTAGACGAAACGGTTCATGATGACGAGGAAAATGAAGACACCGACGACGAAGATCTTGTATTATCTGACGACGATGAGGTCGATGATGTAACCCAATAATATGGTTTTAAGATTTTATTAATTATAATATAATAATAATAATAATAATAATAATAATAATAATAATAATAATAATAATAATAATAATATTAATAATAATAATAATAATAATAATAGTAATAATAATAATAATAATAATAATAATAATAATAATAATAATAATAATAATAATAATAATAATAATAATAAACAATTAATAAAAAACAAAATCGAATTTTTCCCGACATTCCACCGACTATTTTTTAGTCGCAGATCAGTCGCCATAATTAATGGCTTAGCTTGCCAGAGAAGCTTCTCTTTATGTCAGATGCATTGGGAAGGTAAAAACACTTTTCAATATACCGACTACGCACCGACTACACTTTAGTCGCACATTAGTCGGTGCACTGAAAAGTTTTTCACTTTCCCACGCATTCTGAAAAGTTACTGCAACAATTAATTAGGTGGTTGAAAATATCTCACCGACTAACTGCCCGACTAGGGTTTAGTCGCAGATTAGTCGGTGCGTTGAAAAGTTTTTCCACTTTCCCATGCATTCTGAAAAGTTACTGCAACAATTAATGAGGTGGTTGAAAATATCTCACCGACTACGCACCGACTACTCTTTAGTCGCAGATTAGTCGGTGCATTGAAAAGTCTTTTTTTGAATTTCCAACGTCTTTTCAACATAATTACTAAGGCAGTTAAGGCATTAGGGTAAACGGTAAAAATGTCACCGACTATCCACCGACTATGGTTTAGTCGCAGCTTAGTCGGTGATATTTTAATATAAAAACCCACAGTTCACCAAAAATCCGTTCATTTTCCTTCGTTTCTTTCTCACTCTTTCTCTCTTTCTCGTTTTTTTCTCTCTTTCTCTCTTCTTATTCCTACCATTCTTCCTACTACTTCCTAAGCTACCATCTTCAATTTCCGACTAGCATCATTTTGATTCCGACTACTTCCTACTCATCTTCAAGGATTAAAGGTTAGTTTTTTTTTTTAAGGTTTTTTTTTTCAAAAACATGATGTTTACACGTTTTTTTACATGTTTATTGATGTTTATGATTATGTTGTTTTACATGTTTATAATAAAATCTTGTTTTATTCGAATGTTTATAATGTTTTTAGGGTTTATTTTGTTTTTTTATATATTAATGTTCATATGTTGTTTATGTTATTTTTAGGGTTTGATAATCTTGTTTATATATTAATGTTTATTATATTGTTTAGGGTTTTTTTTTAGGGTTTTTGTTGTTTTTTGGTTTCGTTTTTTATGTTGTTTTTAGGGTTTATGTTGTATTTTTATTTTTAGGGTTTATGTTGATGATATTTTTAGGGTTTGATAATCTTGTTTTTTTATTCGAATGTTTATGTTGTTTTTTTATTTTTAGGGTTTATGTTGTTTTTTGTTTTTAGGGTTTATGTTGTTTTTTGGGTTCGTTTTTTAAATGTTTAATTTCGAAATATACATGTTTATTTTCGAAAAATACATGTTTATTTTATGTAGGGTTTCCTTTTTTTTTCTGAGTTTTTTTCGAAATATATATGTTTTTTTGCGAAATGTTTATGTTTATTTTTAGGGTTTCGTTTTTTTTTTTTTCTGAATTTCGAAATGTTTATGTTTATTTTTAAGGTTTCGTTTTTTTTTTTTGTTTTTCTGAGTTTTTTTCGTAATATATATGTTTTTCGAAATATATATGTCTTTTTTTCGAAATATTTATGTCTTTTTTTCGAAAAATACATGTTGATTTTTTGTAGGGTTTCGTTTTTTTTTTTTATTAATTTCTGAGTTTTTTATGTTTTATATTGTGTATTAGATGCCTAGGATGAGAAATAGTTTAGGACAACGTATAGACCCCCGAACCGGTCAACCATACGACCCTGAGTCGCGACCGGTTCGACAACTTGCACGTTCTGACCCTGGCGCTGCACCAAATGCGGATTTAGAAGAGCATTTTGTGAGGTCAGACTTTAGGAGGGCAATGGGGGCTGTCATTCCCTCTCCGGTGTCATCACGTGCTTCGCCACGTAACAATACAACGGAGGCTGACACGGCCCAGGGCCCGCCACGGGATGACCCTCCCCCTCAGCCGCTACACCGACCACCACCCCTTCTGTGGCTAACCGAGGAGGGCACGTTTGCCACCGACACTGGCAGCCAAATATCAACGTCCATTCGTAGGACGTTTGAGGCCTACCAAGATCCTAGAGGATATGATTGGAGGTTCCTATCTAGGGCTGCTATCGATTTCTATTGGCAGCAGTTTCAAGTAAGTCTATTTACGACATTATTTGATTAACTTTAAATTGACTTGTTTGTTTAACTAATATTAATTGTTTTTGTCGTTTCAGCAACAATGGACTTGGGATCCCTCTATCACTTCCAAGGTCCGCACGGAGTGGGAGAAGAGGGCCAAGCTTCGGTACAAGGACCTTATGCATCTTCATAGGAGCCACTATGAAGCTGACAATGATTATAAGCCCAAATGGGCCGACAGGGAGGCTTGGGATGAATGGGTAAAGGCCTGGAAAGACCCATCATACCAGGCCCAACGGGAGTGAGGGAGGAAGAACCGTCGCCGGGGCAATGAATCGGGTGTCGCAGAAGTCACCCATATCGGCGGCTCCGTGTCTGCCCGCCGGACATTGCGCATCTTGGTATGTTCTTGATTTTTTTTGAATTTGAATTTTTTCTCTAAATATTAATTAATTACTTTGTTTAACCACGAACTTTGTTTTCACAGGAAAAAGAGCAGAACCGCACGCCCTCCTCTTATGAGTTGTTTCTACACACTCATAAGGTGAAAACAAAGGACGGGTTGCAGTGGATCAACAAAAAGTCCAAGGATGTAAATGTAAGTGTAATTGTATGTTGTTTTTTAGTACTAATGAATTATAGTGTA
Organism: Amaranthus palmeri; assembly: GCA_019776075.1. NCBI lineage: Eukaryota > Viridiplantae > Streptophyta > Magnoliopsida > Caryophyllales > Amaranthaceae > Amaranthus > Amaranthus palmeri. The sequence continues at coordinate 30,775 of JAAKBH010001078.1, forward strand.
AGTTAGTTTTTGGGTTGTTAGTTTAGCTTTCGGTAAATTAGCTGTTTTAGAATATTTTGGATTTTGAGGAAATGCTGGTTTGATAGCTGTTTTCGTAGTTTAGGTTTTATTTCAGGGTTATTTAAGTTTTGGTTAAGTTAGTTTACAGAGGAAACTCTGCCGAAATTTTTATATAATTTTTTGCTTTATTTAGGACGAGTACTTGCGCCTCTGTGCCGAGCTTCCTGTCGAGGCGTCTGAAGAGGAGATGAATGAAGCCTATTTTCAGGCTGTCAAAAATATCGAATCGGATGAGCCGACGAAGAAGCCCAATAAGTCTGTGTTTGGGGTTGGTGATGCCGCATCGGTCTATTACGCTGATGTTGTGGCGCCAGAGACTCAAACCCAGCCCACTCCTCCCCCCCCAGCAATTCACGAATGAGCGGTTGGATGAGCTTCAGCGGCCATGAACCAAGTTACGCAAAGCCTCCAATCGAACATTCCGAGGGAGGAGTTTGACCGGCTAGTGGCGGAGCATGAGCGCTTGAGCCGAGAGGTACAACACCTTCTTAGCTTTATGCGCTCTGTTCTCGCCGAAAGAGGTTTGTCGCAACCTCCTCCTCCCCCCCCCCCCCCCCCCCCCCCCCCCCGAGTGATCCTTGTATTTTTATTATTTTTATTTTTTTAGTTGTATATATTAATTCCTTTTTTTAATATTTTTATTTATGCGTTTACTATTATCTTTTATTGCGTTTTTTTATTAAATTGGATCGATAATTTATTTGCGTTTTTTATTAAATTGGATCGATAATTTATTTTAATAATAAAATAATAAAAACTGGTCAAATGTGGTCAACGACAATTGACCACATATGACCAGTTTTATTATTTTATTATTAAAAACATACCGACTAGATTCCGACTTAACGTTTAGTAGGTGTTTAGTCGGTAGAAATATTTTCAGTCAACAGAATATTGACTTCACCGACCAACTTCCTACCATAACTTAGTCGTTAATCAGTCGGTAAATTAGGCGCTAAAATGTGGTCAAAATCTGGTCAAATAAAAGTTTGAATTTTCCGACTAATCTCCTACTACTTTCTAGTCGGAGAATAGTCGGAAAATAATTAAAATAATATTTTTAAAAAAACCAATAAATATCAACAAAATCGGTTTTTTGTTTACAGCGACTAGAATGCTACTAAATTTTAGTCGGTAGTTGCGACTAAACAACGACTATAACGTTTGGTCGCAGTTTGCGACTAAATACCTACCAAGTTCAAGTTGGTCGAACTTGCGACTAATTTACCGACCCAGATCATTTAGCGACAACATTATACCGACTGACATGTTTTAGTCGGTGGTTAGTCGGTATAGCTCTATACCGACCAAAGTGTAGTGTTTTGCAAACGTTATGGTCATATAAGGTACTCCCTCGGTTCTTTTATGTTTGTCCACCTTATTATAACGGGTAGTTTCAAATCTTTGTCCACTTTAGAATACTTTCCATTTTTGGAAATGTTTTTATAAATATACCCTCATAATCCATCCAATTTTCCACAAATATACTCTCTCTACATTAATGACAATGATAATTTCCTTTTTTCTTTAGTTTATATTTAATTTAAACCATTTCTCTCTCATTATACCAATAAAATCATTACTTCACACTACTATTTAAATTAAAAAAGTACCCACTTTAGAATGCTATTTGGCCTAAAATGCTGTTAGCAGCCCATGAAACCCTAAAATGCTGTTAGCAGCAGCGTTTTTCTCACTCAAGAGTTTCATACTTAATTTTGAAAATAAGTTTATATAGAGCTTGATTTTTCATTTTTTTATCAATAAATACTTATTTTATTGATATATTCGATTAAATTTGCTTGTATGTCAATGATGCGTTGGAAGACCAATAACAAAATTAGTAATTTTGAGCTCGAATATAAACAATATACAAAATAAATATCAATCATTAACTATATTTGAAAAACTATTCCTTCTAAACATCATTTAGTAAGAATTTTGCCCATTGTCAGTATTCTTTTCTGTATAAGAAATTATGTATGTGTACTAGGGTATTCTAACGCAGCAAAGACATGATCCAGAGCCTCTATCCAGCAACATTGGCATTTTATCCTTGAACGCTAACGTATCTTCTCCGTTTATGCAGCAGCCCTGCATGGGGTGTTTCGATCAACTACTGATGCTTTGCAGAAATTGATCTTTCATACATGATATAACAATTTGGAAGCACAATACACAATGTCGTGCAACCAATACTGTCAAAACGACCGTTTTTGCTACACTCAGGATTTACAAATTACATCGAAAAAAAAAGCTTCCTGCATACAGTGGCAGCAGAAGTAATACAACAATGCCAAGTTTAATATCCGGATACACGTATCAGGCCAAGCTAGCAGCACCGCCAAGCAGGAAAACGAAAAAGGAATCTTCTCAGCTCACACTTTTAGCTACTAATCCACCTTCTTTTCCTGGGAGGCCGCTCCTGTTTGACTTCAACATTTGTGGGGTTATCGTTCTGAGAGGTAGGCAAGGATTCACTCTCCATCTTGATTGCCGGTGAATCTTTTTCACTTGCCAGTGGAAGCTTAAAACGCTCACTCCGCCTTTTTAATTTCTCAACCGTGTCTAGATGGTGACCATCCATTGGTTTTTCATCTCCATCCTTTCCCTCTAAACCCCCAACCTCTTTTCCACTAGCTAAAGGCTGATTACCATCACCAGACTCAACCTTCTTCACGGATTCATCATGAAATCCAGAAGATGACCCAGAGCCAGTGTGCTTATCCTTTCTGATCTCCTTGTTCTTTGAAGATGATGACTTTGAGTAGGACTCATAATCTCTTTCTTTATGGCTAGCCCAACGTTCCAGCTTTGATCTCCCTCTTTTAGAATTATGGTGCTCATCATCGGAGGAAACACCTTCTCGACCTTCTCTAGCAAGATTGTGCAATGGAATATCATGATCTTGTTCACACTTGCCCTTCAAATCAGCCTAAAAAATCAAAATCGTAAATTGAATGCAAAGTAGACTTTATAATGAACCTTTTTCACAGAAAACAAATGATATCATTATAGGAAAAGAGAAATATAGAAATGGTAAAGCTAAACATCCAAATTCAGACATTTTGGAAGCAGGAATGCCAGATTTCAGTAGTGCTACACCAAAAGCTTCTATACAACTCATGATATGGAGCCTTTAATTATGACTGAAGACACTTGATCTACATCACAGGTTAATTTCACTGTTATTAGACCCTTCTCAGTGCTTAATAGGAATAGATCAAATGAACTCGACCTAATAAAAAGTAGCATCAAAAACAAGCCTGTGGTTTGCTTCCTTCTCACATTCATAGGTTTAGAAATAAGACCCGTGTATTTGAATTCCTAGAACCATGTGTTTGTTTGCCATACAATAAACCCCTGAGTCCCTGACCTTCCCATCACAGTTCCACTCTTCTCAATGCCACCCCCGCTCTCCCTCTCAAAAATACACAATTACCCCTTTATTTTGTACGGATAAATTGCTAGGTTGATTGCAGCGAGACATCAGAAATATGGTTTTGTGCACGCGGGAGGCTACAGTTATGATGGAGTGGTTGTGACCGGGGGATTTTCAGGCACAAGTATGAATGTTGCTAATAGCATGAAGATGTAAACCTTAAGTGCACAACCAAAAGCCCCAAAAAAAGTTGCTTGAGAGAAAAACTTAATATGAAGAATATATATCGAAGCATATTCAATAGATTATGACCATGTCACTTTTTACGGCAAATAAGCACACACAGGACAAATTTAATTTATGTAGTCAAAAACCAAAGAAACATTTTTTACTTGCATGCATATAGACATAAAATCACATAACAGTAAGGTGAGTAAACTCTCATCCCCAAATATAAGAACTTATTCCGATTACCAACACAAAGTTCAGTTCCTATAAGTTCTAACTTTACTGTGGAGGTAATGAAAGTAAAGTACCAATCATAAAAATTTGAAATTTGACATAAAACGTACCAATGCATTTGTTGTGTTTTTATCCACATGATGTTTCTTGGATTTCACTGAAGTGCTATGGCCTTCAGAATCTCTAGGCTTTCTAAGAGTTTCTTTATGTTTTTTCTCATGCAACCTTTGGCTGCCTGTGGCATCAACAGCACAATTGCTTCGAGAACTGGACTTTTCTTCCCTAGATCTCTTTCCCTCATTAACAAATTGATTTCCTCGTGCATTAAAATCCTCAGCTCCTCTATGTTGCACACCCAGCTCCTCCTCAACTCGATCTCTCCTCTTAAAATGTTCAAGATGCCTCCCTGCGTCTTTGTCATGGCCCTTGAAGTCCTCTCCACGAGAATGTCCATGGCTGTCCCATATATTTCCTTCTATATTTCTACTACTCCTTATAGGAGGTCGTCCACCTTCTCTCTCCCTTCTGGGAAAAATTTCCTCATGGGATTGTTTAGCTCGATACCATTCATCTCTTCCTCTTTGCTTTTCAGCCTTCTCCCTCTGCACCCAAACTTCATCCTTCAGCCTACCAGATTGAAGGTCGTCCAGCTTCTCTCTTACCCTTGGCTGATCCTCTCGCTTAAGCTGACTTAGCGCATCCCTTTCACGCTTTCTACGAGAACTGTTGCTATCTCTGTGAGAAAGCATGATATCTTCTTTCTCAACATGAACCCTTCTTAAATTCTCGTCATCATTCCTTCTTTTACCATAATGATCGTCTAAGATCTCATGCCGATTCTTTGAAACATCGTCCTTTTCCCTATACCGCAACCCTGCATCCTTGTCATGAAAACCTCTCCAAATGCCATCATCCAAAACTTTTCTTGGATGAAGATATTCATCTTTATCGCTTCGATCAACTTCCCTGACCTTACCTCTACGCCTGGATAACATTTCATCACCACGTTCCTTCCTAGAAGCTTCAGCCCAAATCCTCCGTCCATGTGGATCATCATCTCGTCGTTGCCAGCTGCCTTCAGAGTATTCCCTCTCTTTTCTCCGATCACTACTCTCTGACTTTGCATGAAAAAGATTGGCCGAATGAGGATCCCAGTCTCTATGAGAATAATAATCCTCCCTTCCTTTGGCTAAAATGTAATTTCTTTCCATCTCGATTCTTCCATCACGGTCTTTTCTCCGCAAATCATGGTCAGCTTCACCATGATTCTTCTTAAAATCACTCAGGTGATTGGATCGACCATTTTGCACAGCTTCCACCTCAATTCCTTCACGCAACTTTTGATTATCTCTACTGCTCCCGGTCGCCTTACTGTTGTCACTATTTCTGGAGGCCATGAACTCAGCCCGTTCTTCAACATCATTATTTGCTGGTGGTTCAGCTTGAGAAATTAGTTTTTGCTTTGGGGATTGAATGCTATGCTTGTGCTTGGAGGTATTACTAGGAACAACCATATCAACGTCATCCATACTTTTACCAGACTCTACATTAGCTGGAACATTTTCAGAAGCGACAGAAATCCCGTCCAAACTTCCTTCTCGAGCATCTTCCATAGGAGAGGCAGACGACAATTCAGGACTATGCTCAACTTCCAAACTTCTGATAGAATCTTCCCTTCGATAGTCAAGTGATCGTCTATCTAATGCACTGTCACCTGAAGACATATGAGGAGAACTCCGAAGTTCTTTTTCCTTCATCCATCTAAAGGAGAAAAAAACACCAATTACAAATATACAAAGGTGATTCACACATCTGTTACTATTAACCGGTAATTTTAGTATGACTTGATACACACTTAATTTTCATTTACAAGTAAAAAACACCAATTACAAATATACAAAGGTGATTCACACATCTGTTACTATCAACTGGTAATTTTAGTATGACTATTAATTTTTATTTACAAGTAAAAACCAGAAATGCAACATGTTCTCAAACCTTCAACCCAGTTTGAAGCATATGACAAGGAAAAAAACAAACAAAATCTTTTTATTCACAAAACAGAACGAGACTAATGACGATATACATCCTTAAATCAAAATGGTTTCCAAATGGTCAATACAAAGCAAAGTAAATCAAAGGTCTACATCCAACAGTATAAGCAAAAGCTAGTTCATTTAAATCATCCCCCCCCCCCCCCCCAAAGCACCACCATTTTTCAAGAAAGCATCCTGATAGTAAGTAAGGAAGTGTATGACGTAAGTTGTAAATCCACAAAACATCGAAAAGTGGATTTAATACAGTGCTAATGGATGAATAATTAGTACATGCAAGTGCTGCTAGTAAAAAATACTTGAGGAAGTAAATATAAGACATGAAAGGTTGAATAACCGTAGTAACAGCAACAAATAAGATATCATTAAGAACTAATAAAATCTGAAAAGTACCTCTCCTCATTTGGTGAACCAATATTTTCAGAAGCAGCATCACCTTTTGAACCAGGAAGGTGATCACTTGGGGATCTTTCAAGTGCAAATCTGTCCCTTTTCTCATTCATATTAGCACAAGAAATTATACTTGATGACTTTCTCCAAGAACCATCAATATATTCATTCCCACACTGAGGATCATCCTCATCAACTACATCCACCTGATCATCATCTCTTGAAGAATTGTTACCTGGATTCTCTTTGGTATCATTACCATCATCACACGAATCCTGCAAGTAGATCTGTATGCCCAAGCACCAATTAACCCATAATAACACATTTACAAAAATACAAGGTAGAAGGAACAGGAAAGATTATGACCTCAATAACTGCATCTGAATCACGAATGCGTGGTGGCCGAGTATCAACAGAGGGCAGTCGCTCTCCACTGCCAATTTCTACTTGTATGGCTCTGCCAGTCGGCTGAAACGGAAATTGAGGAACCACTAAGCACATCTATAAAAATAAATGGAACCGAAACAGAAAAATTGGATAGCATAGTACCAATGTTGGCAGCACACGAGTAAATCCTTTAGCCAGGTCACCTAATTCAACACCAGTTTTTGCAGTTTCCACATTTTCAGTTGTAGAGTCATAATTTCCAGCTGCTGCGGCAAGTTCCGGAGGCATATCAGGGTCATAATCCTGATATATATAAAAGAGATAATATGAGCTTGAAACATACTTCAACTACAAGTAAATCCAAGGATCAAGTGGAAATCTGCCACAAAACTGACCTTAAACATCAATTAAAAAATGATTTCAAACTCTTATATTAAGCTTAACTGATATACCAAATAATTGAAAACAGAAAAAAAATAACATACGCAGAGAACTAGCCCAAGCCAAAGTTGATGAAAATGAAATTAATACCTTGAAAGCCCACAAAAGTTGGTAGCAAAAAAACCTTTTAACACCCAGAATTAACATAGCAAGCCCAAACCGACCAACTTGTTTTACATGTCTTAATTACCTGTTCTGCACGGCCACTCTCATATACCCGAATTTTGCTTTGCATTGTAGACTCCAAACGCAGTAATTCCTGGAGAAACAAAACCCCAAATTAGCAGTCAACCCTCCTTCAAACACCTTAGTATAAATTCAGTAGAACTTCCAAGTGTTTCAGTATTACTTCCAAGTTTGTAGTCAAATTATCCAAAAACCCAAAACAAATAAAAAGAGAAAGACAAAAATTGAGATCATAAGTAAATTCTACGCACCAACTGCTTGCAATATTCCTTCCAGATCTCCTCATTCATGCCAAAATTGAAAAAATCTGATTCATCTACACCAGGATATTTCCATGGTTTTTCCTCAAAAGTATCAATATCAACATCAAATACAGTCCTAGAAAAACATGAACACATCAGCAAACAGCAGAACAAGAATTATAACAAAACTCGAACAATTGTGTTAATAGACGATATGAGGTTAGTCCTATCTCCTGTGGATCACATAAATTAGTGTGATGGTAACAAGTCGACTTCACAACAGACATTGATCTTCTGTATCACATTCTCAAAAGATCGAATAAAGAAAAAGAAAATAACTACTTATAATTAGAAGCCTCAAGATGATGCCCCGCGTTTACAAAAAGAGGGCTAGGAGGAAAAAACAAGCGCCTCAACCTTGAAATGCAAAACCAATAGACATCAAGTACATCAAGTACTTGTCCCTTAAAACTTAAGCATCGCTAGTCTCTCGATCAATATAACTCTTACCATGAATTAATTATTTGTTCTTGAATTACAAAAACTTGACTGAAAGAGTTCTACTCACTTGCAGCCGTACAATAGATATATTGATATATTTTTCTTATATAATAATAGTGCAATTTAGCATATGCTACACCACCTACACGTCTCTTAGACATCATTGGCTAACTACTCTTCCATCATAATATTAACTCAAATTCTAATCTTGTCCTAATATTACAATTTGCATGCATCATAAACTTTCCACTATCACACATTGTTTGCTTCCTTGTCTCTTGTATGCAAAGAATGTTAAAGTATTTTTCCATAACATCAACCAATTTCAAGTACTTCTACAACAGCATTCCAGCATTCCAAGATGCGGTACGCCACTTCTGCACAAACCTAGCAGCTCTTAGATATTTAACAATTAACACTACAAACGTAAATTACTCCCTCAATTCTACACCACATTAGGATGAGGTAGGGTCGCTTATATGCGATGTAATAGCCCTAGCATACTTTATCCTTTAACCAAGTTTATGCGTCCGAGAGTAGGGACACCTCAAGTTGATTTGAATTTGTTTTATCAAATAAGATGTAGCGAAGTTTTGGGCTGGTTAATGTTAACCTACCACAACCTTCATCCTTTCTCCGCATTTGAAACTGACATAGTTCATGTCGGATCTTGATAAATTAATTTACTATTAGTAAAGATCTAGTATAGTTGAATTCTAAACTTGTTAAAAGATACAGTTCCCATCACTTCTATTCATTCCTCTTCAAAAAACAGGTATTAAAGTTCCTCAAAAACTGAAACAATATCCCCTAAAAATTTTCAGAATATATTTATTCAGGAGTTATAGCACAATAGGTTACTAAATTTATCTTTCTTCAGAGATGGTCAAGTTTCACAATGGACCAACACATTCAATAACAACAAAGAAAAGGGAAGAGATTAAAAAAAAAAAGAAAAAAAAAAAGAACCAAGATAAGAAACCAAAACTAACAAAGGGAAAGCGAAAAACACCTTCATGAAGTAATTCTTTAAATTCACCAATTATCATCTAGCAATGATATCAGAACAGAAAACTCACTTATGGGATGGAAGAGTGAAATCCAAACCACGTCCAGGCACATTGCTGCCCCAAAAGCCAGGATGGAAGCCTTTTTGCGTAAGAGGACCTTTCATGCTCGGTGGTCTCCATTCACCCCTTCCACGACCAGCTATAATGTTGCTTACACTGACAGGGGCACGAACTTGGCCAGGGGCTACACTAGTAGAAGGTCCTCCAGGCAAAGGTGGAGCACCAGGTCGTACATACTGCCAAAGAAAAATCGGATGGCATATTCAGCTTTGTACATGAAACATCACCAACACAAACAACAATTGGACAGCACCTACTGAAGATGGTTAAATACTTGCGCAACTTCACTTTCCCCTTTTTGGAGAGGGGGTGTATAACTTAAATTACAATAATGCGAATTACAAAAAACTTCCTCAACCCCAGACCCTGCTCATAGTCTTCTATGAGCGGGATATACTGGGTAGGATGATGATGACAAAAAACTTCCTCAAGATATTTTAGTGCGCTATCCGATTCACTACTTTGATCTTAATATTTTTCATTTTTTATAGGGCAAGAGTAATATTTTAAAGAATTATATATATATATATAAAAAAAAGACAATGGTCTGAAGAAAGTGAGTGAACACATAATTCATGGACAAATACACCAGACACTAGTCAGCAAACAACATCCAATGCAGGTACCATCTTTTGACCAATTATGGCACGAACCCGAGCTTTTGATCTAAAGTGTAAGTTCCAAGCATGATGTCAGATTCCAAATATAATCAGCACCATCAAGGCGTCAAGAGTAGAATATAGACAGCATTATCCCCCATTTGCAAGCATGATCACAGTTATCTTGAGAAATAATGGCACTGCAACGTATCATTATAATTCTTTTCTCAAAAAGGTAAAATCTTTGGCATCTAAAGTTTTAAATAAACAGATTGCTTTCAACATGCGTTGTTTTGTTTCAAAAAGTGAACTCTTACATAAACAATAAAGATTAGAGTTCCTTTAGATGTTGCTACAATGGAGGTTAACATTCCAAGATTTAATTGATGAACTCACAGTATAGTGCACTAGGTTTTTATCAATAATTTTACTCCAGTACAGTTTTAAAAAATCGATGTTTTGATTGGTTATTTTGTTTTGTTTTTGGATTACGTTGTTTTTGCCTCCCTTTACAAAATCCAATAGAGTACTAGGTCAAGTCAACCTATGCTCCATTTGACTTTGAAAGATCCAGGGTTCTATGTTATATTTCATGTTTGGAGTTTATAATTCAAGCTCATAAGTCAACCCAAATGTAAAATGGTTTAAGAAATGGCGCAAAATGGACTTAGCTGGGAGTCAACGATGAACTTATGAAGGAGATCTAGGAGGTTGTTTTGTTGTATTTTATTTCCTTTGGAATTGTAAATTCCTAGGAATTGCCCAAATAAGATTTTTAGTTAACAGAAAAACCAACATAGAAATTTAAAAACTCAGGGAAGTTAATTCCCGTAACTTGTAGGAATTCAATTACCATGGCACCGTCTTGGTCATCGGAATTTCTTGGTTCATTGTAATTTCCAAGGTGCTAGCTAAACTCAAAAATCAACTACCCATGAATTTCAAGAAGGAAATGGTTCATTGTAATTTATGCGACTTAACCCAACAAGCTAAAAGAAGTACATGAAGACAAAGTCGAAGTTTAACTATAAAGGCCTATTCTCAAGGAGGAGAATAGGAGGCTTTAAACAATTCAAATGACCATCCAAATTTATTCACATGTGCAAGTCAACCAGAGTGCACTAAATAGCCTATTCATAAGGAGGAAGTTCATGGAGGACTAGGAACATTGAAAAGGTCAAATACCAACTACATGTCCAACAACCGCCTATCTTTAAAGGATTCAAATGTCAGTTCAAACATTCGAAATTTCCAACACATACCTATTAGTCGCCATCCGCAAACATTTTGAATTTTTGATTTGGTTTGAATTTTCATGTAGGGGCTCATTATATTTTCGTTTTAAACTCATACTGTGAGTACTCACCACTTATTGTGGATCCCAAGCCCAGTTAAAGAACGCTTACCTGTAGGTTTGTGACAACCAACTTAGTAAAACTTAGTCACACATGATCATGAGTCCCCTTACACAACAACGCATGCGCGTCTTTGGCTTGGATGTAGTGAAATGTATGCAACGGTTGTTTGATTATCATCCAGAAGCAAGGCTCCAGAGTATGGTGTCAAATAGCAAGGGTCGGCAACTTATACTTGAATGTCGACTGAATATGATGTGCCACATGGCGCGAGTGTGGTGTAAAACGAGCAAGGGCACATAGGGTTCAAGCGTAGGAGATTAAGGAAAACTGCGGATCTTTGGTTAAGAATGGGATCTTGGAACACTGGTATATGGTAAAAGGTTTTGGATGTCATAAGTGCATATACACCGCAGAGAACCCATTAAAAAAGAACTCTAGGAGGACCACAATGAAATGGTGTTGAACATACAAATGAATGAGAAGTTGTATATCAGAGGTGATTTAAATGGGCACGTAAGAGTATGTCGCAACCGCATGAAAATGTTCAAATAGGTTTTGGTTATGGATTTCGAAATAGAGGAGAGAAGTCAATTTTGGATTTTACACTCTTATACGATTTGTTGGTTGCTAATACATGCTTTAGGAAAAGAAAAGCCACCTGGTGACTTTTAGCACAAAAGAGATAATCAAAGGCACTGTAAAGCTAGAAGAGCAAGAAATCACTCCAAATGGATGTTACATATACCTTAGGTACATATTGTAGAGTAGTGGGGACATCCAACAATATGTGACCCAAAGAATTAGAGAAAAAAAATGGAGCAACTACTATAATATTATGTGATCGAGGTGTTCCCTTAAAGTTAAATGACAAGTTTTTTTGAAGATCCATTAGACGAGTGCTAATATGGATCAGAATGTTGGGTTTTTAAAAAGGATCATTGTAGAAAATGAGAAAACTGAAAATGTGAATGTTACGATGGCTGAGCGGGTATATCTTGAGGGATAGAATCTGAAACGAAGATATAAGAAAGGGTTTGGTAGTAGCAAATGTTAAGTAAAAGTTGAAAGAGAATAGTTTAAGATGGTTTGCACAAGTGCCAAGACGGGGTATTTTCATTGTAAGTACAAAATAACAATTTAAAAGCGAAAAAATTAAAAATTAAGGCTTAAAAATAAGATGTAGTCAATGTTAAAAACCTTAAAATGAAAACAAAGAAAACTCTAAACGAGTTAAGTGGGTCGAAATCAGAACGACTTGATATGTTGACATGTTGCAATTCAGGTAAGGGTTGTAATTTTTACCCAATCAACTAAACGGGTTAGGTTTGGGTCAAGGGGTTTTCGACCAATTTATATATGACCGGAACCCGAATCCGAACCAACCTGAACTATTTGACCAACCTTAAAATTAGTATCGAAAAAGTAACTTTGAACAAGAACCATCTGATCTACCATTTGTCAAGCCAAAAGCCCATCTTTTTAATGTATGAGTTTGATTTGCTTAAAATTTATGTTCAAACATGATGAAGTTGGTCAATTATTAGGACAAAGAAGAGTTTTGTGAAGATGAAAAATGCACTTGAGGGGGACCCAACACAAACTTTTTCAAAGTGTAGTATGATGTAGAACCGTCATTTGTAAGCTTCATCAATTGATGTAATGGAGGTAAACCTTCCAAGATTTCATTAATGAACCCGGAGCCCACTATTCTAGATGTCCATTTAGTTTTAATATTACTCAGCAGAGTTGAAAAAAAAAGACCATTTTTTTTATTTCTTATATTGTTTTATTTTTAGACAATGTTGTTTTTGCCTTCCTTAATAAAGTCTTACTGAGTATTACGTCGAGTCAAGCCGATAACTAGGGCTTTCAATTTTTGTTTCTCTCTTTAATCCGTGGAAATCTATGTTGAAAGTTCATGTTTTGAGTATGTAACTCCAATTCAAGCTTAGAAGTCCAACACATATATGAAATGGTTTAAGAAATGGCGCAAGATGGACCAAACAAAGAAGTCAAAGAAAAGAGGCCTAAATTCATGCATCTTGCTATCAAAAATTCATGCATCTTGCTATCAAAATTCATGCATCTTTGAACCATCAACAAGCCAAGAGAGGTCCTAGAAGATTTGAGCCCAAATTCACAAACTAAGGCCTTGGAGTTTCAGAAAGCTTTTAAATGCATTCGAATTTGCTGAATGAAGACCTAGTGAAAACTAAACTACCAAAAACCTATTCTTAAGGGGGAGAATTAGGAGGCTTTGAACAATTCAATTGATCATCTAGCTTTATTCAAACATACAACTAAGTCAAAGGCTGAAGAAAGGCACAACAATGGACTAGGAAGCCTATTACTAAAGATGAAGTTAGAGGAAGATTAAGAACATTGATTAGAACAAGAAAATGTAAACCATGATAAAGTTAGAACTTAGAAATCAATTTTGAGTCCATCTTCTAACTGACGACATCGAGTAAAAAAGGGAGAATATTTAATAACATGGTATAGTGAGCATTATAATATGCAGTTCATGGGTATTTAGACATTCAAAAATTAGTATTGTAACTTTTGGAAGATGCACCATATGTAGTGTTCACTAAATGGTCCAAAAAGCTTGTTACAAGACGTGATCAACAACAAGGATCTTATTATCTAAAAAACGATGAATAAAACGAAAATAATTCTCCACTAATCGAAGCTTAGACACTCTTTCTCATCGTTGAACAAAAGGGATACCTTAAATATATGGTATAACAAAATAGAGACTGAACAAGATTAGATGAAAGAATAGAGAGAAAGCAAAGCAAAGAGACAACAGGCATAACTTTTATTAACAAAGATGTTCAAAATCAAGCACACTATCTTTTGAGGAGTAATAGATGAATATAAAAGATACTTGGAATTCATTAGTACTTAAAAAGAGTTGATTACATTCCAATGTAAAAAATATGTAAAACGATAGGTGTTAAATCTTTAACTGAAATAGTGAGTATACACACAAGTACTATCTGAATAAGGCAAAATACTATACAATATTGATTAATAACTAGAATTACGAATAAAACCTTATGGAAATCCCGTATAGACTGACCTTAAACTGAGAATGAAAGGAGTGATAACCATAGTTGCTATAACCAATCTTGGGAGCATTTGGTAATCCTGCATTATTTACTTTAGAAGCATCCGCAGCTTCTTTGACTTCTGCAGATTGGCCTGCTTCATCTACCCAGACCTGCTCCTCAACAGATTGAAGACTTGCCATAGTAGCAGCAGCACTGGGATCATCCAGTATGACAAGTGGTTCACCATCATCATCCTCATCGTCGCTCCCAATTATCATTCCATTAGCATCCATACCCATACCCATAAGTCCATGATTATGGTCAGTGTCATTCAACACAATTTGTAAATCATCCTCACTATCAGTGTCACTGTTCCACTCATCACCAGCAGGTGGGGGTGGGGGTGCCGGTGCCGGTGCCGGTGCGGGTGTGGGAGCTACGTGGGTGGTGCTAAGCCCAGGTATGTGAGGTTCCATACCAAAATCATCCTCCCTATTTGCATTCTGTTGTTTATCATCAAACTCATATCCAAAATCATCCAATTGTTTCTCTGGATGTTGTTCTGGTTGCTGTGGCGAATCAAAATGGGCGGACTGCAAAACCCTAGAATTATTAATTACCTTATTATGTGAATCTTGAACCTCTTGTGAGGGGTTTTCAACAAGATTTACATCAACATCAACATGAACATCAACATCAACCTCAGCATCAAGCTTCATCGCGGTTGTAAAATTAGAATTGGGTACATCAACATCCATAGGTTGGGATTGAAAGTTGAGATGAATTGGACGGGAAGAAGATGGGTGGGAGGCCAAATTGGATGCAGCCGCAGAAGAAGAAGATGATGAGGGGAAGGTAGTGAGAACATCGGTGTAAAGATCTCCGAACTCATCGTCATCCTCCATGGGAGCAGCTGAATTAATTATTAATTAATTGAATTTATTTATTTAAAATTAAGAATGAAAAACACAAAGATAAGAAAAACAAGACAAGAGTGTATTAGTATGAAAGCACAGGGATTGGGATTTGGGGAATAGTGAAGCTATTCTTTCTTATCTGGAGACTGGAGACTGGAGACTGGAATCCAGATTTGCAGACTCTGTCTGAGTTTGAGAGTTCTCTCCTTCGAATTCGAAGTAGGCAATGGCTATGTTTTCCTAATTCCTAATTCCTAATTCCTAATTCCTATTTCCTAACCCCCGTCCCCAGTCCCCACCCTACTTTTACTATCACGATCAGGTCCATTTAACCAAATTATAAATGGTATCTCTGTGTTTTGCACTCTATTATTGGTATTCATGTGTTTCTCGATCATCAATGTTATTTCTAATAGTTAATGCTATTAACAATTTTGACATTAATGATGATTTTGCCGTTTTCTATCCGTTTATTTTGAAAATTAGCTAATCATGGTTATTTTTTCTTCCTTATAAACCAACCCACCATCTTTCTTCCTGATTTCTAAACCTTTTTTCTATAATTTTGTTCTTCTTGTTCATCTATGGCTTCCTCTTCAAGGAACTTCTTGTATATGCATCCCTAAGAAAGAGCAAAACAAAAGAACAAACACCATCAGTGGCGAAGCCAGGAATTTATATAGGGGGGCCAATAATAATACAATACTTATAAATATATTAATTAAGTTAAAGTTCTTACATGAATATTTAATTGAATCGCACTCTTCGGGATTTCATTAGAGCAAAATCATCAATAATAGAGTCTACGTCAAATAGATCAACTAATTCCCTTTCAATAGATATTACAAGAACATCTCTTAGAAAATCATCTTCCATTTTTGTCCTTAGCTTAGTCTTAACAATGTTCATTGCGGAAAATGCACGCTCACATGTTGCCGTAGAGACGGGGATAGTTAGAACAAGTCGTATCAACCTATCAACCAGTGGAAACTTTGTTGATTTTCCTGTTTCCGTCAATTTTTGACACAATAATGCTAAGGTTGCGGGCTTTTCAAATTGCATATATTGACAAACATCATAGTAAAAATGTTGCAATTCAAAACCGAAGTTGAAGTTTTTCTTGATCGGAGAAGTCTTCAGTATAGTATTTGTTTGCCAAATTGCATATTTTGTCAATATCAAAAGACTTGAAAGAATCTTTAGGATCTAAAGATGCACTAAGAATTAGAAGATCAATCATATTTTCATCAAATCTATGATCGAGTTCTTGTAGTAGTGCATCAGTTGCCGCAATAAATAAATCAACTCGAAAATGATGCTCCATTGTTATATTGCCCCCTTGACGAGAACGACCTTTACCCGCTTTGTGAGCGGAAGTCATATCTGGAATTTCAACATTATGCTTCTCACAAAAAGACTTGGCTTTATTAAATAACTCATTCCAATTATTTGTTCTAAACATTTGAACCAAGACTTTAGTTTATGACACTAAACCCATCGCGTTAACTATGTCTTGACCACGACGTTGTAAAGCTTGGCACAAACTTTCAGTCAACCCCAATAGTTCTCCCATCAAATGCAAAATAAATACAAACTCAAAAGACATCAAGCAATCATAAGCAGCATCAGCACTTGCACGCTTTTCTGAATTTCCTTCCTTTATAACAGTTTTAAGAACCTTACCAGTTGCACTAAATGTTCTTATCAAACTAGTAATGGACAAATGAGATGACCATCGTGTATCAGTAGCTCTTCGTAAATTTCCAATCTGATTCAACACTCTTCCAGTTTTGGTCCCCTCATGGGCAACATTGTGAGCTATTTCAGATTGTTGATTAGCATGTAGTTCATCATGTCTTTTGGATGAGCCATCAACAATGTTAACAATAATCGCTAATTTTGTAAAAAATTGTTGTATGGAAATCACTTCTTTTGTAGCTCCAATCAATGCTAATTGAAGCCTATGAGCAAAGCAATGAACATAATATGCATAAGGAGAGTCCTTTAATATCAAAGCTTTCAAGCCATTAAATTCTCCTCGCATATTAGAAGCACCATCGTAGCCTTGACCTCGGACATTTTTAATGTTCAAGTTGTGGTAAGACAAAACTTGATATAATTCTTCTTTTAAAGTCAATGATGCAGTGTTTTTAACATGGACGAGATAAAAAAATCGCTCCCTAAGAATGCCAAACTTATCAATAAACCTTAAAACAATCGCCATTTGCTCTCTTTCAGCTCTGTCTTGTGATTCATCAAGAACGATACAAAATTTTGCCTCTCCAATCTTCTTTCTTACTTCTTCTTGTACTTTGCTAGCAAAGATATGCAAAATCTCCTTTTGTATAGTTGATGTATATGAATCATTCCCTAAAATTTAATTTATCAATAATTAATTCAATGAATTATAATAAGTACGACGAAAAAAATATATTACTAGAATTGATACTTTCATCATTGTACAAAGATGCATATTTGATAAGTTCTAGAAAGTTTCCTCTATTTCTAGAATTGAATATAATTTACCAGGTGCATTTTCCAACACTACTTTCTTTACTTCATCATTGTACAAAGATGCATATTTGATAAGTTTTAGAAAGTTTCCTCTATTTCTAGAATTGATACTTTCATCGTGTCCTCTAAATGCGCAATTTTGGCAAGCTAACCAACGAACTGCGTTGATTGAAGCCTTTAATCGCAATATGTTCTTCTTTATTTCTTCTTCTGATTGACTTATAAGAGTTTCCTCAATATGTTGAATGGTATTCTCCAATCCTTCAAGTGCTTTTTGATTAATGTTGTGTAGAGAATCATATTTGTTTTCCATATGATTTAAAAATGGACAATCCTTCCCACTATTAACTTTTTTCTAATTCTTAAAGCCAACATGTGTAAAACATCCAAAAGACTTTTTTGTGAAGAGAAAACAAGGAAAGCAAAAGAGTGCATCCTTTGTTGGTGAATATTCTATCCAAGGAAATTTTTGAAACCAAGTGGACTGAAATGAATGCAAATGGTTGTCTCGTCTAGATAGTGGATATGTATCAAGAATGGGTTGAAATGGTTTCAACTTAACATACTCCCTCATTACTTTTTCACGATCATTGGAATGATACTCGTTGATTTGCTCATTAGTTTCATTTTGAACACATGGAATTGAAGCTTGCCCGCCATTGGACTTTTTAAAAAAAAAATCTAGTGTTTTGACTTCATAGATCACAATCACACTATTATATATTCATGGATTCACCAAATAATAACAATTTTTCAACTTTAAAATAAAAAACACAAATAAAACACAAATTTTTCTAATCACAAATATAAAACAAAAAATTCTCAATTACAAATAAAAAACACAAAATTCTCACTTACAAATTAAAAGCACAAAATTCTCAATCACAAAATTATTATACGTAATTAATAAATAAAAGTTAGAAATAATTTACCTTTAAGGCTTTGAGAATGTAAAACCCCGTAAAGTAATACGTTAACATTATATTTTAAATGATTTGGAAAAATGATTTTAATATATATACTATCGAATAATTGAATTAGCCTTTATATATATATATATATATATATATATATATATATATATATATATATATATATATATATATATATATATATATATATATATATATATATATATATATATATATATATATATATATATATATATATATATATATATATATATATATATATATATATATATATATATATATATATATATATATATGCAACAAGCCGTTTAGTCATAGAGCGAGAGAGTCCAGCGAATATGGGCGATTAGCCGTTTCAACGACTCTTTCCTTTTCATCGGCACCGACAAACACAGGGAAAGAGGGGGAAGAGGGCGTGGGGAAGAAGCAAGGTTTTCCTCAATAACCACCAGAAGTAGTGCTGAGAAATCAGAAGGAATCGCTTTAATTGGGGATGAACACCCAGAACCTGAACATCAAGAAGGAGGCCCAAAATTAATTGGTAAGGAGGATGAACAGAATATGGCCTCTGAATCAGAAGAAGAAGACGAGAACACATTAATTAAGGAGGAACTGGAGAAATTAAAACAACAATTAGATAGTCTGCAATCAAGTATTCAAAATTCGACACAATTGAAGAATACCCAGAGGACCTTGGAGCTGGAATCTGCTAATGAAAGTAGACTGGATGTGGACAATGAAGACGAATATCCTGCTCTGGGCAACAAAGGAAATGATGCGATGGAGACAATCAAACAGTTGACACCTCTTCTTCCCTCATGGAGGGACAAGGTATCAAACCCTAAACCCCAAAATGGAATGGCTCTTAAATTTATTCCTCCACTGTTAGAAGATGGAAAACAGATTGTGCAAATTGAGTCTCATGATGTTAGTGATTTAGTTAGATTGTGGGAAAGGGCTATTGTTGTTTATGTGGTAGGTGGAAACATTACAACAAAAATCCTAAGGGGATTTATTAGGAAACACTGGACATTTGTTGGTATGCCAAACATTCACACACATGAGGATGGATACTTCATCCTAAAATTTAACACAGAGAACGAGTGCAATGAGATTCTTAAAGGGGGACCATATTTCCTAAATAAGGCAACTATGGTTGTGAAGAAATGGAGCATCACTTTTGACTTTAAGGAAGAAATTATGGGGATTCGACTCCCAAGCCTTCCTCTTCACTGTTGGGGGAAAGAAACTTTGAGTAGGATTTTTAGTGCAGTTGGTGTCCCTTTACTTGCGGATGAATGTACGACAAAACAACTTAAAGTGTCCTATGCGAGAGTTCTTGTGGAGGTTGACATCACACGTGATTTCGTGAAGGAGATTAAAATAAGAGACAACACTGGGCGGGAATTTACCCAAAAAGCCATTCCGGAATGGAAACCATTTTTTTGTCAGATGTGTCACAAAATGGGGCATGACTGTGCTAATGGTAAAGATATTATACATCAAAAGCAAGAGAGGAAAAAATGGAAGAAGGGAAGCCAAGTGGGGGAAAAAACATGTGGATTCCAAAAAACCTTGTTAAGCTTATGCAAGGTATCACAAATGAAGATGAATTGAGAAATAAACTCAGCAACATGGAGGAAACCCAAGCAGCAGCCGTTTCAGACAGTAGTCTCATTCATGATGAGACCAGCCTTGACAATATGAAACAACAACCAAAAATTAGTGGTGAGGATCCTTATGAAAATGGAACAGCTCATAGTAATGGCAGTATAACCGAGGAAGACAGTGAGGTTGGGTGGACCCCAGTTGCTCCAGGAAAGGTGGCCCGTAGAAACCTTCAACTTGATAGCAATGCTCACATAGTGTACAGCTCGACAGGAGATGATAAGGGACAGTCAGAGATCACCAAAATAGCAGCACACTCTCATAATGGGGACGGGAACCCTTTAATTCCCTCGAGTCAATGATTATTGCTACTTGGAATGTGAGGGGCTTAAATAGCCCCAAAAAAACCAAGGAGGTCAAAAACTTCTTGGTGGGTAACAACATCAGTGTTATGGGATTGATAGAGACAAAGGTCAAACACCAAAATGCAAAAAAATACAAAAAAAGTTCGGTAATAAATGGAGTTGGGTTATAACTATAACCACCATGACAAAGGTAGAATATGGGTTGGCTGGAGACAGGATAGGTGTAAGCTGGAGCTGTGTGATACTCACATTCAATTCATAGTTACGAAAATCACCCCCCTTGATTCAAGCCAGTGCTTTCACATCATATTTGTTTATGGGCTGCATAATGTGAGTGATCGAAGAGACATGTGGTTGAAGTTCGAGAATATGGACTATAACTCCCCTACCTTGTTCATTGGAGACTACAATGCAATTTTTAAAGAAGAGCATAAAAAAGTACGGTTTCTTGGTGACTACCTACGAAGTGAATGACATGAAGCAATGGCTTGACAACAAAGATCTTCACCCCATCGGGGAGCATGGGCACCGGTTCTCATGGTCAAACAGGGAAGAAGGGAACAACCGCACACTTACTAAAATTGACCATGCTATTGGTAATCTTAAATGGATGGACACTTTCAGCCAGGCGAGGGTCCACTATGCCAACCCCCAAAGCTCTGATCACACGCCCCTCATTCTAAATCTAACAAGGCCCTCTCATAACCAGAGCAAGCCTTTTAGATTTTTTAACTATCTTTGTGATCACATTGACTTTCGTAGAATTGTGCAGGATGCGTGGAAAACCAAACTCAAAGAGACTGGCCTCCAGAAACTTTGGCACCATCTGAAGAATGTGAAAATGGCTCTAAAAAATTTGCACACAAGAGAATTCGCTGGGATAGAGGACAAAATTAGAAAATGGGAAGAATCTCTGAACATGATCCAATATGAACTTCAAACTTATCCCACTAATAGTGATCTGCACAACCAGGAGAAAGAGGCGATTAATCAGGTAAAAAAGTGGAGGAAAATTGAAGAGAAAGCGCTCCTTCAGAAATCTAGAATCAATTGGCTGAAGCACGGAGATGAAAGC
Organism: Amaranthus palmeri; assembly: GCA_019776075.1. Classification (NCBI taxonomy): domain Eukaryota; kingdom Viridiplantae; phylum Streptophyta; class Magnoliopsida; order Caryophyllales; family Amaranthaceae; genus Amaranthus; species Amaranthus palmeri. The sequence goes on from JAAKBH010001078.1 coordinate 52,434, forward strand.
TCAACCTTCTTCCACGCTTCAATCAAAGTGCGAAAGGCAACCAATAGCATTCTTGAGCTCCAGGACAAAGACGGAAAGTGGTTGAATACTTCGCATGAAATCCATGAAGAAATCACCCAATTCTATCAAAACCTCCAAGGCACAGAAACCAAAGGCCTGGCGGTTATTCAAAGAGACACTATGAGAAATGACCCCCAGTTAGATAATGCCAATAGTCAAATGCTAATTCAAGACGTAAGTGAGGAGGAGATAAAGGAGGCTCTGTTTGGTATGAATGATAACAAAGCTCCAGGGATTGACGGGTTCAATGCGTGCTTTTTCAAGAAGACATGGGACATCATCAAAGTCGACCTCATCTGTGGCATCAAAGAGTTCTTCGCATCCAACACCTTGTTTCCCCCGATTAATTGTACAACTGTTACTCTCATTCCAAAGGTAACAAATGCCAGCAAAGTGGGAGACTTTAGGCCATGCTGCACTGTCATATACAAAATCATCTCGAGAATTCTAGCAGCGAGACTTCAGAAGGTCGTAGGGATTGTTATTGATCAGGCCCAGTCAGGGTTCATTCCAGGGAGGTAGATGGCGGACAACATAATGCTTGCCGCTGAGCTCGTCAAGGACTATACTCGGAAAAACAATAGCCCTAGGTGTATGATCAAGATGGATCTTAGAAAAGCGTATGACTCGATCAGCTGGGACTTCCTGTTTTCAGTCATGGATGAGATTGGTTTCCCTCCGAGATTTGTAAGCTGGATTAGGACTTGTGTCACGACGGTTTCGTTCTCGCTTCTGGTTAATGGTTCTCCTCTCAAGCCGTTCGATGCAAAGAAAGGGGTTCGTCAGGGTGACCCTATCTCCCCTTATCTATTCGCTATTGCTATGGAGTACCTCTCGAGACTCATGCATCATCAGAAAGAGTGCGTCAGCTTCAAGTTTCACCCTAGATGCAAGAAAGATAACATAACTCACCTCCTGTTTGCGGATGACCTCCTAATGTTCTGCCGTGCGGACATTCAATCAGTGCAAAGCTTGATGAGTAAGTTTAACAGGTTTTCCAAGGCGTCTGGCCTCGAGGTAAATACAAGTAAGAGTGATGCCTACTTCTCCGGGATTGAAAACCAAAGGAAAGAGCAGCTCCTCTACTTCCTCTAGATGCAGGAGGGCTCCTTCCCCTTCCGCTACCTAGGCATTCCTCTCAACTCCAAAAAGCTCAACTCTAGAGACTGCCGTCCATTGGTAGATAAAATCATGGGTAGGATTGGTCACTGGTCCTTGCGGCTCCTCTCATATGCAGGCAGAGTTCAGCTTGTTCGTAGTATCATTGGTGGTATGCAGAACTTTTGGGCCCAAATCTTCTGCCTCCCGAAGAAGCTTATCAAGATGGTTGAGAATCTGTGCAGATCGTTCATTTGGACTGGTAATGAAGGGCTCTCCAAGAAAGCTGTTGTTGCTTGGAACCAAATGGTGCTACCTTTCACAAAAGGAGGGCTTAACATGAGAGATATGCATAAGTGGAACAAAGCAGCTCTTTTAAAGCACTTGTGGAATATTGCTCGCAAAAAAGATAATCTATGGGTGAAATGGGTCCACAGTTACTATATGAAAAATCACACGATACAGGATGTGAAGGTCTCCATTCATGCGTCATGGAGCTTCAAGAAGATCATCAAACAAAGAGAATTAATAGACAGTCTGGGGGGATGGGATAGCATCACTAAAGGCAGCACGTTCGTCATTGGGGAGGTGTACAATCGGCTTATAGCGGATAACCCCAGGGTCCCATGGGGGAACATAATGGTCAAAAACATTGCCAGTCCAAGCGCAAAGTTCATCACATGGCTTGCAATCCAAAACAGATTAGCAACCAAAGACAGGATTGAAAAGTGGAAAGATATCACTAATAACAGTTGCGTGTTATGCTCCGAGGCCAGCAAATCAATTCAACACCTTTTGTTTGAATGTCAGAATGCCAAAGATGTTAAGGCCAGAGTCTTCAACTTTCTCACATACAGATTAGATTCTGCAAGCTTCCAAGATGAAATAACCAAGATGAACAAGATCAACAAAAAGAAAACGGATCGTGCTAAACTTTTTTTGGGGCTATGGACTGAGATGATATACAGCATTTGGATGCAACGTAACAAAAAAATTTTTGATAACCATACCTTTAGTTTGAAGGATGTTATAGACTGTATAGTCTTTAGAGTAGCTGGTAGAGTCAATAGTAGAATGAGAGACATGCTTATTGTCTAGTTGTTGCTAGTCTCTTTTAGGGGTTTTTGGGCTTTGCTCCTCCTTTTGTCGTGAGCATTAGCGTTTTTGGTGGCTAGGTCTGGAGTTAATTTCCGGACTAAGCGTCTCCCTCTGTATCAATTTTTGGTATATAATACAAATCAATTGGCAAATATATATATATATAGTATATATATATATATATATATATATATATATATGTATATATATATATATATAATATATATATATATATATATATATATATATATATATATATATATATATATATATATATATATATATATATATATATATATATATATATATATATATTATATATATATATATATATATATATATATATATATATATATATATATATATATATATATATACTCCCTCCGTTCTTATATGTGTGTCCTATTTGAAGATTTCACACATATTAAGATAGTGGGAATCTTTGTTGATTGTGGGTATTATTTTATTATAATAGTGGTATGAATTAATGATTGTATTGGTATTATGAGAGAGAAAATATAAATTAATTATTATAAATGGGATATTAGAAGAGAGAGAGGATATTTTATTAGTATAATAGTGGTGTGAATTAATGATTGTATTGGTATTATGAGAGAGAAAATATAAATTAATTATTATAAATGGAATAGAAAGAGAGGGGTGAAAGACGGTATCAAAACTTTCCATTTTCGGAAATGAGACAAACATATGAAATTACCTATTATAGTAATGTGGACAATCAAAAAAGAACGGAGGGAGTATATATATATATATATATCTATATATATATATCTATATATATATATATATATATATATCTATATATATATATATTATATATATATATATTATATATATATCTATA
>JAAKBH010001079.1:0-55495 GCA_019776075.1 Amaranthus palmeri
AAATAAGAAAATCATTTGAAAGTAATATTTTAATCCTTTGCTCATTTAGGTAAATCCCCTTTTTAATCAAATTCTTTCAATCAACTTTTGTTTGGCGACACATAAAACTATATTACATCACAATGTAAATTTAACGTTAAAGAACACATTCTTTAAACAAATACGGCTAAGAACTACGTAAGTTCAAAGCTAACATTTTGAGGTAAATTCCTCACAAAAGACACAATATTTGTCAAGCATCAAAACAATACTTAAGACAATATTTTAAAACATAATAAATTATACGGAAACAGGGAATATTTAGTGACGCCAGAAGTAGGCTTGATCTAACATTCTGGTAAACGGGTGATCGTCATCACTAAACGGCTCTTGCAAGAACTAAACGGGATCGGGGGCTCGAGGCCGATCCTAAAAGGTACCTGGAATCAAGCTCTAGGGTTTTCACACAAACCGGATACAAAGTATCCGTTGTCGAATTCCCAAAACGAAAAACATTTATAATGACTAATACTTTATACAAAACTTTAAGTAAAACATGCTTTTGTTTTATCTTTAAAAACAATGATAACACGGTAAATTTCATTAAAACCGTTTTACAAAGCTAATAGTATCATTTACATAAACAAAATGATAAATAATTAGTTAGAATGCTAAAGATTCAGCCTCAACATGAAGGAGTTTAACCAATGTTTAAACAAATCCCAAATACAAACTTATATCATAATCCAAATAACATCAACTACCATATAAGAAAACAAAACTCATCAAAACAAATCTATAAACCCAAATCCAAGAATTCGTCACTAAACTGAAGTAAGCAAAACTATTATAAGTTTAAAGATCAATCCCAGTTAATAATAAAGTTTACACACTTACCCAAGCAATATTCCAGCTTAGTGGAATCATTACACTCTTGTAACCACTTGTATGAAGACACATGCTCACTCAAAGGCTTATCAATAAAATTATAATCAATATTTCTCAGTAATTCCAATTGGATGATAATTAGATTCCATACGGTCGTAACGACTATAAATATGCCTAAATCCGATTTCGGACGAAGAAGATATCGCGTTTACAAAACAGGGTAGAAAGCTGCCAGGCTACTGACTTCATCAGCATAAGTTGCTCGTTCGAGCACTCTATGTGCTCGTTCGAGCACAATCTTCCAGAACCTACTGTCCACTTCTAATTTAGTTTACTGACTTCAACAATATAAAGTGCTCGTCTCGAGCAATTCATATGCTCGTTCGAGCACAACCCAGAAACTCAACGCAAACAAATGCCAAACGCAATTTCGACACCACAAACACTTCTAATCCAACCTATAACAACAATCAAACTCAACAAATACCACCTTAATCTACCTAAGCCAAACCATGAAATTCACATAACTCTCAAAACACATGAAATTCTCAATTGTCAGTTATAAACAAGATCAACTTAAATTAAAAGCTTAGATGAACAAACTTAATTTACTTAAAATCAAGTTGTAAAACAACTTTAAAACACTTTAAATTGAATCATTGAATTGTGTCTTACACTAAATGGATAATTCACCATGAAAAGCTTGTGAAACCATGAAAACACCATTGTTAACATAAGAAAGCTCATGCATGTAGTTCAAACACCATGGATGACCAACCTTCAACCTTGGACAGCTCTAACACCCCACACATGAACTCTAGATCCTCAAATCATCAACAATTCAAAACATTTGATCACAACTCTTCACTCAAACAAGCTTTAACATCAAATACAATCCAAAGTCAACTTCAATTCAGCTCCATACCACATATAAATTTTGTAGAGATTGAAATTGAACTTCAAGAAGCTTTTATGACAATAAGGATTATCTATAGTAAGGAGATACTAATATCTCTTCATGATTTCTGAATTATGAGATAAAATTGTGGAATATAGATTTTAGTTTCTTGCTCACTTGGGATAAGATAAACTTTAGGATTTTGCTTTACTTGTTCACTTGGAGAAAAGAAATTTCTGATTTTGGACTTACTTATACACTTGGAGAAGGTAGGAATTCAGATTCTTTGTTTGTAGAAATGATGGAAATGTATCCCATGTATAAGAAGGAGGAAAGGGGTAGAGTGTTGGGTGAGTATGGATTGAGGGGGCATCACTTACCCATTCAAAAAAACTTGAGGTGTATTAAAATACCCGTATATTCGTCATGCAATTTATTTTGTTCCCAATTTAATACAACTAATACCCAAAGATAATATTCAATAATAATTAATCCAAATAAAATGACACCATCAAAATTTAATAATCCCAAAAAAAACTCAATTAATTACAGTTAATTAAGCCGCTAAATTAGAGCTATTTCATTCTCCCCAACTTAAAATGATTTCGTCCTGAAATCAAGACAACATTCATCTCAGCAACTTCGCAAATACTTGGGGTCTCCCCAACTTAAGTTAACTTCAACTACATAAACTCAACCTCACGGGTTTTTCTTCAACTCTTGGTGATCATCCAAGTTTAAAACAAATGTTTTTATAGTGTACGAAAAATTTGATAAAGTTTCCCTTCGAATAAAGACTATTCAATATTATATTTTCATAATCAAATATGTTTTTACGTCAAACTAACTTACTAAATCAGTCTCAACTAATTTACTTAACACAAATTAAATATAGTTTTAACCAAATGTTAACTTTAAATTCAAATTTTTTTTTATCTATAGGATATATTCTTTATAAAATAATCTTTTTCTTGAAAATGATAACAAGTAAAATACTTGATTCATATTATATAATACTCAGATAACTTACTCAGAATCCCATATTAGCTTAATGACATTTAATTATGCCAAATAAAATAGTGATTGATTCATTCTTCTCAGTTTAGAGTAATTGCATTCTCTAACGTGGACACTTATTTCCAATCGTACATTTCATAACGTACATATTAACACTCCTTGATATAACTCTAGCCATAACTTTATATATTTCCCACCTTCTATACAACCTTAAAAATTAACTTCTAAATCTCCACATAAACTCTTACGTTATACTCGAGTACTTGTTTTAATCAATTCAACCTTTTTATATCGTCAATTTGAAAAATTGATTCCCTAAATTACTTGATTTTCCCAAGTGACAACAAAACTTAGGAACTCTTATAGCCCCTGATATACTTCGAAATTATCACTTTGAAGCACACAATTCATTTCTCATAATCAAATAATTTAAACCTCAAATTATTAGAAAATTTCCTTGATCACTTTCGACTTTCAACCTTTGATAACTTAAAAACTCAATCTTTATCGTTTAACTTGCACTCATAATACATTCATATCCATCTTTAGAACGTGACCCTCAATACCTTAAGCTTCAAACACATCTTTGCCAAATAGCTTTCATACCCTAGACATTCAATTTCATACGATTCTAAACCTTTATTTCCGATCATTCGGTTCACCATTAATAAAATTTTACACAACTTAGCTGATTCAACTTTTATCCTTTAGTATTTCATCCAATCAAGGTTTAAACAAACACTTTTGTTCCCCTAATCATTAGCTTTTCGATCACATCAACACAATTAGCTTCAATCAATTAGCTTCTAATTAAATATTCATTTTCCATAAGTACAATTTAACTTTAAATATCTCCATACATGTAATTCAAGGCTTCCATAACTTTTATCTTATTCTTTCTTTTTTTGACGTATGAACTTCAACTCAACTATGAATAAGGCTCGACATAATTTGAACCATTCAAACATTTTGATTCTCAAAGTTATCCTTTCAACATCGTAAATCATTTTTGAATATTCTCCATCATATATTTACATTTACCTCAATACGTATAGACTGCTCAATAGGTTTACCACCATATAAACTTTACGAGATTCATATTCTTATTCACCCTTATTTTTTATTTTTGCAACTTCCCTTAATTGAAATTCTCATCAAAACATCATACTGTTGAACATGTCGCAAATATTTTTTTTTTTACATTCTTTATTCCTTGATTGATTTTCAATCTTTACACACAATTAACTTATAACTTTCAATATTCCCAAAATGCTTCTTTTGAGTTCTTTGCATTGAATCTTTCTTGCACAAAGTCATCGCAATTCTCGATAAGCTTGGTCCACGACTCCTTATATCAGTTATCCGAGTATATATAATATCTTTTGTAAAACAATTTCAAGAATACTTAATTCGAATATATATTTCAAGTTGAAGTTTTAAGCTCCTTTAAAAACAATTTTTTTTAAACAAGACATATATACAATCACACAAAATTTCAAATAAGATTAATTAAATCCACCAATCAAGATTCAAATGAAAAAATACTCAACTTAACTTTAGTTAGCTTTAAAACTCCTTTCACCAAACTTCAAAGTTCCAAATTCATAATCCGGACTTAGCTCTTTTCCTTTGGCATGACTCTTACTAAAAGAGGATTCACAACACATAAGGAAACTTCAAGATTTTCTTAGCACATAAGCACATTACACATCACACATATAACACATAGTCACATTTATAACCCCTGATTCTCGGAGGTAACACCCTAAGACTCGACTACCGCGCTCTCTCGGGTTTTCGAAATTCATTTTTCAAAAATTTTGTACTCGAATATGAGGATTCGAGTACTCCAGAAACAACAAGGCTCTGATACCAATTGAAACAGCCCAAATCAGCGAAAACAGTATAATAATATTGTCCACTAAACACAGCGGAAGACATACAGATGTTTGGACTGAATCTAACCTATAATCCGATGATCATAGCAACCAATATCAGAGTTAACGAAAACTTTTTACAAACTTAACTTAAATTTAATTGTATAAAATATATCTACAACTTTAAAGTCTTAATTTACAATACGAAAATAAGAGAACGTTTACATAACCAAAAGTAAAAAGGGAGTAAATATAGAATGGAAATCCATGTCGCGCACGTAGCATTTAATACTTATAGGCATCGTCTTCACAGTAGAGCTTACCTGAAAATGGATCTACCCCCCGTAAGGGATAGGCCCCATCAAGGACTGTCAACAATTGAATTGTTGAGTAATGCAACAAACAATGCAACATTAAAATAAGAAAATCATTTGAAAGTAAATATTTTAATCCTTTGCTCATTTAGGTAAATCCCCTTTTTAATCAAATTCTTTCAATCAACTTTTGTTTGGCGACACATAAAAACTATATTACATCACAATGTAATATTTAACGTTAAAGAACACATTCTTTAATAAACAAATACGACTAAGAACTACGTAAGTTCAAAGCTAACATTTTGAGGTAAATTCCTCACAAAAGTCACAATATTTGTCAAAGCATCAAAACAATACTTAAGACAATATTTTAAAACATAATAAAAATTATACGGAAACAGGGAATATTTAGTGACCGCCATAAGTAGGCTTGATCTAACATTCTGGTAAACGGGTGATCGTCATCATCTAAACGGCTCTTGCAAGAACTAAACGGGATCGGGGGCTCGAGGCCGATCCTAAAAGGTACCTGGAATCAAGCTCTAGGGTTTTCACACAAAACCGGATACAAAGTATCCGTTGTCGTATTCCCAAAACGAAAAACATTTATAATGACTAATACTTTATACAAAACTTTAAGTAAAACATGCTTTTGTTTTATCTTTAAAAACAATGATAACACGGTAAATTTCATTAAAACCATTTTACAAAGCTAATAGTATCATTACATAAACAAAATGATAAATAATTAGTTAGAATGCTAAAAGATTCAGCCTCAACCATGAAGGAGTTTAACCAATGTTTAAACAAATCCCAAATACCAAACTTATATCATAATCCAAATAACATCAACTAACCATACAAGAAAACAAAACTCATCAAAACCAATCTATAAAACCCAAATCCAAGAATTCGTCACTAAACTGAAGTAAGCAAAACAATTATAAGTTTAAAGATCAATCCCAAGTTAATAATAAAGTTTACACACTTACCCAAGCAATATCCAAGCTTAGTGGAATCATTACACTCTTGTAACCACTTGTATGAAGACACATGCTCACTCAAAGGCTTATAAATAAAATTATAATCAATATTTCTCAGTAATTCCAATTGGATGATAAATTAGACTTCCATACGGTCGTAACGACTATAAATATGCCTAAATCCGATTCCGGACGAAGAAGATATCGCGTTTACAAAACAGGGTAGAAAGCTGCCAGCTACTGACTTCAGCAGCATAAGTTGCTCGTTCGAGCACTCTATGTGCTCGTTCGAGCACAATCTTCCAGATTCTACTGTCCACTTCTAATTTAGTTTACTGACTTCAACAATATAAAGTGCTCGTTCGAGCAATTCATATGCTCGTTCGAGCAATTCATATGCTCGTTCGAGCACAACCCAGAAACTCAACGCAACAAATCCAAACGCAATTTCGACACCACAAACACTTCTAATCCAACCTATAACAACAATCAAACTCAACAAATACCACCTTAATCTACCTAAGCCAAACCATGAAAATCACATAACTTCAAAACAACATGAAATTCTCAATTGTCAAGTTATAACAAGATCAACTTAAATTAAAAGCTTAGATGAACAAACTTAATTTACTTAAAATCAAGTTGTAAAACAACTTTAAAACACTTTAAATGAATCATTGAATTGTGTCTTACCACTAAATGGATAATTCACCATGAAAAGCTTGTGAAACCATGAAAACACCATTGTTAACATAAGAAAGCTTCATGCATGTAGTTCAAACACCATGGATGACCAACCTTCAACCTTGGACAGCTCTAACACCCCACACATGAACTCTAGATACTCAAATCATCAACAATTCAAACATCTGATCACAACTCTTCACTCAAACAAGCTTTAACATCAAATACAATCCAAAGTCAACTTCAATTCAGCTCCATACCACATATAAATTTTGTAGAGATTGAAATTGAACTTCAAGAAGCTTTTTATGACAATAAGGATTATCTATAGTAAGGAGATACTAATAATCTCTTCATGATTTCTGAAATTAGGAGATAAAATTGTGGAATATAGATTTTTAGTTTCTTGCTCACTTGGGATAAGATCAACTTTAGGATTTTGCTTTACTTGTTCACTTGGAGAAAAGAATTTCTGATTTTGGACTTACTTATACACTTGGAGAAGGTAGGAATTCAGATTCTTTGTTTGTAGAAATGATGGAAATGTATCCCATGTATAAGAAGGAGGAAAGGGGTAGAGTGTTGGGTGAGTATGGATTGAGGGGGCATCACTTACCCATTCAAAAAAAACTTGAGGTGTATTAAAATACCCGTATATTCGTCATGCAATTTATTTTGTTCCCAATTTAATACAACTGATACCCAAAGATAATATTCAATAATAATTAATCCAAATAAAATGACACCATCAAAATTTAATAATCCCAAAAAAACTCAATTAATTACAGTTAATTAAGCCGCTAAAATTAGAGCTATTCACTACTACAAATCATCACTTGAGCCACAGTAGCAGTCGTGGCACAAGTAAGAATTTCCCATGGCTATGATGTCTAGCCACGGGAATTTAAGTTTGAGACTACCGTGGCACAAGTGATCGTGGCTAGATTGTTGCCACGGGAAAATTATGGTTGTGGCATAAACTCTTTTTCTTGCCACGGTAGATCCCGTGGCTAAATTTATTCTTTTGCCATAAGCATAACCCGTGGCTAATCTTACTCTTCTGCTACATCTACTTACCCGTGGCTAATCATATTCCTTCCACACAAATGCCTTGAGTAGGATTTGAACCCAAGACCTTCAAGTTGGTATACCAATACTCCAACCACTAGACCATCTATTATTTAGTGATAATCTAAGTAATGTTATTATACTTAAAACATAACACTCCTATCACTTAGTGTATTATTATTATTATTATTATTATTATTATTATTATTATTATTATTATTATTATTATTATTATTATTATTAACTAGTTGAACAAAATTATTAAAAGTTGTGAAACAAAATTATAATTAGTTGAACAAAATTAGTTGCAAAATTACTAAAAATTAATTTGTTTAACTAATATTCCTAAATGCAACAAAATTAGTCGTATATTAGAATAATACTACTCATATTAATATATATTACTTAGGTAACACTTAGATATTATTATATTACTATATTATTAGTCGTATCTTACTATATTATTAGTCATATATTCTTTTTTTTGTTTCAATATAAAATTCAAACCAAAAATTGACTTTGTAGTAATTTAGTTGGAAATTTCGACTAACGCTTGTCAGTCGGAAAATTATTAGTCAGAAATTTCCGACTGTTTTGAGTTAGTCGGAAACTTTCAGTCGGAATTGCTCGAGTTTTTTTTTATCACGTTAGAGAAATAAAAAATATTTTTCATGTGTTCTTGAATTTAAGAGGATAATAAGATTTGATTTTCATTAAATAAAAAATTGGAAAAGCCTTGGAATAGTTTAGAAACAACCCTTTTCTCTTTTGTAGAAAATACTTTAATATTACCAAAAGTCATTGTTTAAGGTCTAGTTTGAGTATTTGGTAAGTGAAAAAAGCTTCTCAAAAAATTTAAAATGTTTTTATTTAAAATATATTACATTGAATCATTATTTAAAGAAGTTTTTCTTATATTAAATTAAAAAACAAGGGAAAATAATGACTTATTTTCTAATAAATGTATAACTAATTAAGTTGGATGAAGATTTTGGATTTAAATAATTGATAAACTTTTTTATATTTTAAATTTTCTCTTACAATATACTATTTCCGTGGCAAAATCAAAACTTGCGATAAAGTCAAATTTAGGTGTCATAATTTATCCCACAATCACTCAATAGCTATTTACCCGTGACTTATAATTCTTTGATTGCCATTATAAATATTTACCCGAGACATAATTAGTGACACAAATTTTTTGTCATAATAAATATTTCCTAGTGACAAAATTGTTAATACAAGTTTTTGTTTGCCACAAAAAAATTTCCCGTGGCAAGATTTGTAGCGCAAGTGCTTGTTTGCCACGATATTAATTTACCCGTGGCACAAGTGCTTGTTTGCCACGGTATATCTTTACCCGTGGCATAATTTGTGGCACAAGTGCATCTTTGCCACGGTATATATTTACCCGTGGCAAGAATTTTGGGTATGATTGTGATATTGTCTTAAAACCTATTTTTCCCGTGGCAAGATCAAAACTTGCCACGGTTTTTGAATTCCCGTGGCATAATTAGTGGCACAAGTGATGATTTGTAGTAGTGATTTCAACGTGATCCGGAGAAATTGGGTTTTCAAAACCAGGTGGCTGTTCCACAAATACTTCTTCTTCTAGAAACCCATTTAAGAATGCACATTTTACGTCCATTTGATATAATTTAAAATTCATGAAAGCAGAAAAAGAAATAAGAATTCTAATAGCTTCTAATCTAGCTACGGGAGCAAAAGTTTCAGTATAGTCAATACTTTCCTGTTGATTGTATCCTTTTACCACCAACCTTGCTTTCTTTCTGACTATTGTGCCATGCTCGTCCAGCTTGTTCCTAAATACCCATTTTAATCCAATTATCTTTTTGTTCTTGGGTTTAGGTTCCAAGTGCCATACTTTGTTTCTTTCTGTGTTCTAAAATACTTATTTTCAGTTGAGAAGGTCAGACAGTCTGACTAGTGTTCTGTGCTTTCTGTGTCTTCATTGGTATTGTCTGACTTGTTGGGCCCTTGTGTTGAGTTTGGCCTTGAAACATTTGTTTCAACTCCTCCCTCTTGGGGAAGAATTGTCCTTAATTCTTGGCTAGGGTCATATAGTGTGAGGTCCCCAATGTTGAAGGTGGTAGAGATGTTATATTCTTCAGGCAACTGGATCTCAGAAGCATTGTTCCCCTGCTTCTTTGTTACTGGATAAGGTCCAATGGCCCTGGGCATTAATTTGTGCTTCCTTAAGTGAAGGAACTTTTTTTTCCTAACATGAACCCAGACCATGTCTCCTTCCTGGATGGTTGCCTTGTGTCTGAGGTGCCTATCAGCCTTCAGCTTGTACTTTCTATTGGCTACTTCAATGTTATCATGTATTTGCTTGTGTAAGGCCTCTATTTCCTGTACCAGTGCACCTGCTTCCCCTTGTTTCCTGTTTGCACAAGGCACATCAATTAGTGATAGGGGTAATGGGGGGTTTGTTCCATACACACATTCAAATGGTGAATGCTTAGTTGCATGGATAGGACTCCTATTATATGCAAATTCAGCATGGCATAATTTTTGGTCCCAGTCCCTGATATTTTTCCCTATTAATGCTCTTAAGAGGGTGCCAAGTGTTCTATTTGTTACTTCAGTCTGGCCATCAGTCTGTGGGTGATAAGCAGTACTAAACATTAGTTTGGTGCCAAATAAGTGCCATAGGGTCTTCCAAAAGTGGCTTAGAAACTTGCTGTCCCTGTCAGACACTATGGTCTTAGGGATGCCATGTAGTTTGACCATCTCTGAAAAGTATAGTTGGGCTATGTTCTGTGCATCATCTACTTTGGTGCATGCTATAAAGTGTGCCATCTTGGAAAACCTATCAACAACCACCATTATAGAGTCCTTTCCCCTTCTAGTCCTAGGTAATGCCATCACAAAGTCCATACTTACATGCTCCCAGGGTTTGTGTGCTACTGGCAAGGGTAGGTATTCCCCTTTATGAAAGGTGACCTTGGCTTTGAGGCATGGTTCACACCTCAAAATGTGCTTGCCTACAGTACCTAGCATTTTAGGCCAATAAAAATGTTGTGCTAGCATGTCTAAGGTCTTTTGTATGCCAAAGTGGCCTGCTAATCCACCTTCATGGACTTCTTTCACTAAGATAGTCCTTAGGGGTAGTTTGGGGATGCACAACCTGTTCCCTTTGAACAAAAAGCCCTCCTGGACACTAAACAACCCTTGGGGTCCTTGCTCACAGCTTTTATATATCTCAGCAAAGTCTCCACAATGTTCATAGTGTTGTTTTATCATTTCAAAACCCAAAATTTTTGAACTCAGAACACATAACAGGCTGTACTTTCTACTTAAGGCATCTGCTATCACATTGGTTTTGCCTGTTTTGTACTTTGCAGCAAAGTTGAAGGTTTGCAAAAACTCCACCCATCTAGCATGCTTCCCACTCAGTTTGTTCTGGCCATTGATGTGTTTCAATATGATTCATGATCAGTGTAAAGGACAAAGGGCAATGGCATAAAATTCTTTGTCATATGTGGAATAATTGAGCCTGCTATGGTTTAGTTTTTCACTAAAGAAGTCTACTGGCCTCCCTTCTTGCACAAGCACAACTCCAATTCCTGTGCCACAAGCACCACATTCTACCTCAAATGGTTTTGTGAAATCAGGTAGCTTAAGCACTGGTGCTTTGCACATGTGTTCCTTAATGTTTTCAAAAGCTTTCTGTGCTGCTGTAGTCCACTCAAACTTCCCTTTCTTAGTGCACTCAGTTATAGGGGTCATGATATATCTAAAATTCTTTATGAAGCTCCTATAAAAGGAGGTTAGTCCATGGAAGGACCTAACTTGGGTCAATGTGGTAGGCACATGCCAATTCTGTATAGCCTCCACTTTGGTTGGGTCCACCTTTACCCTCTCTTCTCCTACTATGTACCCTAAGAAGCTTACTTCATGCATTAGGAAGCTGCATTTCTCCAATTTTCCATATAATTTTTGCTTTCTCAAAACTTCAAACAGCTGCCTAAGATGATCTAGGTGTTCCTTAAGCTCTTTGCTGTAAATCAAAATGTCATCAAGATAAACTACTACAAATTTACCTAAGAAGGGTCTCAACACTTCATTCATTAATCTCATGAAGGTACTAGGTGCTCCTATTAACCCAAAAGGCATTATAAGCCATTCATATAACCAATACTTGGTTTTGAAGGCTGTTTTCCATTCATCACCTTCCTTCATCCTTATTTGGTGATAGCCACTTCTCAAGTCAATCTGGCTAAACCATTTAGATCCTGTTAGTTCATCCAAAATGTCATCAATTCTAGGGATTGGGAATCTGTACTTGATGGTTATATTGTTCACACTTCTGCTATCTATGCACATCCTCCATGTGCCATCCTTTTTTCGCACAAGTAATGTAGGGAATGCACATGGACTTAAGCTCTCTCTCACATATCCCCTCTACATAAGCTCTTCTACCTGCCTCTGCAACTCCTTGGTTTCCATAGGGTTTGTCCTGTAAGCTGGCTTATTAGGTAGGGCAGCCCCTAGTACCAGGTCTATTTGATGCTCAATCCCTCTGATTGGGGGTAGCCCTGGTAGCAGGTCATCAGGAAAGACATCCTGATATTGGGTGAGTAAGGGTCTTAACTCTGTTGGGATGGGTGGTGCCTCACTGGTCTCTTTGGTGAACAACATATACACCTCCCCTGCTCCCTCTATCTCCCTAGCACACTCCCTCCTAGTCATTAAGTGTACTGGTGGCTTACACTAGTGGAAAAAAAGCTATTGGCTGCTGCTTATTGGCTGCGGTTGTTAGGAAAACGCAGCCCATATGAATAATAAAAAAGCTGGAAAAAAGAAAATTACTAAGGGGCTGCAGTTTTTGGCATTGACCGCAGCCCTTAACCCCTTAAAAAATTCATCAAAAAAAAAAATACTAAAGGGGCTGCGGTTTTTATGGATGTCCGCAGCCCTTAATTATTCCAAATTAATAAAGAAAATAAAAAAAAATTAAAGCAAAGGGGCTGAGGTTTTTATGGATGTCCGCAGCCCTTAACCCCGTAAGAAATTAATAAAGAAAATAAAAAAAAAATTAAAGCCCAATTAGCCCATGAGAAACCCTAAGGCGACGTTTTCATAAGGCTATCCCTCTCCCTTCATTCTTCCTTCTCTTTCTTCCTTGAGAAACCTAAGTATCCCTCTCTCATGAGAAACCCTAATTAGGCGTCGTTTCTTCCTCTCCCTTCATTCTTCCTTCTCTTTCTTCCTTCTTTCTTCATCCCCAAAAAAAATTGTTCTTCAAGTACCATTCCTCTTCAAACATAGAAAATCAGATTCAATTTACCCAGATTCATCTTCTTCAAAAATGAAAACTTCGTTCTTCAAGAAGATTTCGTTCTTCAAAAAATTTCGTTCATACGAGTTCATACAAGTTCCAGATCTACAAGTTCATACGAGTTCAAAAAATTTTGTTCATACGAGTTCATACAAGTTCAAAAACGAAAACTTCGTTCTTCAAAAAGATTTCGTTCTTCAAGAAGATTCAGTAATAAAAAGTTCATACAAGTTCCAGATCTACAAGTTCATCTCTTTGCAAGTTCATACGAAGATCTACAAGACTACAAGTTCATCTTTTTTGAAAGTTTTTCGTTTTTTTGTAATTTTTTTCTTTTTTTTTTAATTTTTTTCGTTTTTTTTTTTTTTACTTTTTTTCGATTTTCTGGGTTGTATATGAAAATTGTTAGATTTATTTCGTTTTTTGTAAGTTTTTTTCGTTTTTAGATTTCTTAATTTTAGATGTGATTGTAATTCGTTTGATTGTTCTTAATTTCAGATTTTGTTAATTTTTAGTGTTTGATTGTAATTCGTTTGATTGTTCTTAATTTTAGATTTTGTTATTTTAGATTTGATTGTAATTTTATTTATTTAATTTTGTTATTTTAGTATAAAACGAATTTTTAAAAAAAAATTGAAAATGGGTTAAGGGCTGCGGGCATTATGTCCGCAGCCAATAACTTTATTTTATTTGCTGCTACTCCAAGGGATGCGAGACAAAACTGCTGCCCATACCCATAAAAAACCCGCAGCCCTTAAGGTTTTTTCCACTAGTGTTAGTTGCCTTAGGGGGAACAGGCTTTTGTGGTGGTAAGGGTACCAGCTCCTTTTTCTTACCCTCATGCCTTAGGATGTAGGTATTAGTGTAACCATTGTGCTTAGTCCTTTTGTCATACTGTCAGGGCCTACCTAGGAGTAAATGGCATGCATCCATTTCTAACACATCACACAATGCATCATCAGTGTAGGTCCCTAGGGTGATACTTACTAAGCAATGCTTATTAACAGCCCCACACTAGTGGAAAAAACCTTAAGGGCTGCGGTTTTTTAGCCATTATGGGCTGCGTATTTTGACCCCAGCCATTATTGTAGCAGCCCTTAGTATTAGAGAAGGGCTGCGGTCAAAATACGCAGCCCAAAAAAGACTAAAGGGCTGCGGACAGGTCAAAAAACCGCAGCCCTTTAGGCTTTTTTCAAAATAAAAAAAAAAAAATTTTTTTTATTTCGTTTTATAATCTAGATCTGAAATGCAAGAACATCAAACAAAAACCTTCAAAATTAAGACAAAGAACATTAAAATGATGAACAAAAATTACAGATCGAAAATGAAGAACAAAAATTAAGAAAAAGAACATCAAAATGAAGAACAAAAATTAAGAACAAAAATCTGTGCGGCATACCTGGTTGTGCGAATATTAAGACAAAAATTTTTTGTTCTAAAAAATCTAAACGAAATTATCTTAACCTTTGAACAAAACGAAAATGAAGAACAAAAATTACAGATCGAAGAACAAAAAATTACAGATCGAAGAACAAAAAATTACAGATCGAAGAACAAAAATTACAGATCGAAGAACAAAAATTATCTTAACCTTTGAACAAAAACGAAAATGAAGAACAAAAATCTAAACAAAAAATCTAAAAAATCTAAACGAAATTATCTTTAATCGAAATTACATGAAGAACTCATTGGCTTGAAGAACTCGAGGAAGAAGAAGAGAAATCGAGAAATTGAGGATCTTCAAAACGAACCCAGAACTTCAAAAACGAACCCAGAATTTGAAGATCTTCAAAACGAACCCAGAACTTCAAAAACGAACCAAGAATTTGATGAACTTGTAGATCTTGTAGATCTTCAATGAACAAATTTATAGAGGCTGATGAACAAATTTTCAGAAGTTGAAAAGGCTGAGAATTTGATGAACAAATTTTCGAAAATGTTCGAAATTTTCAGAAATTTTCGAAATTTTCAGAAATTTTCGAAATATTCAGAATTAATGAGTGAGTTTAAGGTGAAGTTTGAGGATGAAGGAAAAAGAAAAATTAGGATTTGAGGAAGATCTTTGAGGATGAAGGAAGAAGGAATTTAAGAGAGAGGAAGAGTTTGAGGAAATTGGCTTGTACATGTGCTTTGAGGACAAAAACGGCTGTGAAGAAGTTCTTGCATTGGCTTTTTTTAGGGTTTTTTAGGGAATGGACTTTTATTGGGCTGTTTAGGGCTGCGGACATACCCATAAACCGCAGCCCATTGATTAATTTTTTTTTTGCTAAATTTCTTAAGGGATTAAGGGCTGCGGACAATGCCAAAAACCGCAGCCCCTTAATAAATTTTTTTTTCCAACTTTTTTATTACTCATATGGGCTGCGTTTTCCTAAAAACCGCAGCCAATAAGCAGCAGCCAATAGCTTTTTTTCCACTAGTGCCACTGGCCTTGTTGTCTAACCATCTCATCTTGTAGGGGTGAGGGTGTGGTTTGGTCTCTAGCCCTAGTTCAGTTACTAGCTGCCTACTGACACAATTTAACTCACTACCTCCATCAATAATCAAGTCACAAACCCTTCCCTTCACTCTACACTTTGTCTGAAAAATATTCTCTCTTTGATCTGATTTTTTTACTCTAGGTGTAGTGTGGAAAACTTTCCTACTGATGAGGCTGTATTGTTCTTCCTCAGGCAACACTCTCTCCATTTCCTCATATGACTCAGTGTCTCCCTCAAAAGTCCTCAAGTTCCCTTCCTCATCTTCAATATAGGTTCCATCTAGTTCATGTCTAGGGGTAGGTAGGTAGGTCTCTTCCTCTTGGCCATTCCTAGTGATAAAAATCTTCTTTGGCCTAGTGTCCTGCCTAATGTCTTCCCATTCCCTTAAGGTAAAAGTCCTTGCATTGGGGCAGTCTCTCTTATAGTGCCCTCTTCCATTACATTTGAAACAGACTATGTCCTTGAGAGGGGCTTCTGGTCTAGTAGGGTTAGGCTTCTGATTGGTGCCTACAGACTCTTTCCTTACTATGTTGCTTGGGGTTTAGTTTCTAGGGGTGAATGTCCTAGAGTTTCTAGTGTAGGTAGTGCTAGCCTGCTGCTTCTTCCTCTGATTACTCTTTTCTATTTCAATAGCTAGGTTCCCTGTGGCATGTACTGTTAGTTGGGGGTTGAATAACATCTTCTCCCTAATATCCTCTTTCAACCCTGCAATGAACCTACTCACTCTCAAATCTTCCATCTCATTGACATCACAAAGGATTGTGAGTTTTTCCCACTCTTGTAAATAGTCCTGCACAGATCTGTTCCCTTGGGTTAGGGTACCGAACTTCTTGTACAATTGATGCCTATAGGTAGGAGGTACATACTTTCTTAAATTTTTTTCAATTTATCCCATGAGTTTATCCTAGGCCTCCCTTCCCTAGTTCTTTGTCTCTGCAGACCTTTTAACCAAGTGGATGCTACCTTGATCATCTTTACCTTGGCTAATTTGTATTGTTGTTCTGGTATGGTTTCCCTAAACTCAAAGTACTGGTCTAACCTATTTTCCCAGTCAAGATAAGTCTCAGGGTCATGGTTGTTACCATCAAAATCAAGAATGTCAATCTTGATGGTCCTATCATCCATATTCCTTATTAATTGGGGTTGTGGTGGTCTTTCTTCCAGTTGGTTTAGACCTAGGTCAACATGGTCTAACCTCTGCATAAGTCTTTCCATGGCTGTCTCTAAGGCCATAATTTTGTCTTCTCCATCCATGATGTTACAGCAAAGAATGACAAACACAACAAGATTATCAAGAAAAACAAGAACAAATGCACACAAAACCAATTTTTTTGAATATGCTGATGTTTAGTGCCCACAAGTGGTTGTGAGTGTGGATGATATACAGAATGTATGAGACTGACTGAAAAAGAAACTCAAAATTAAGGTAAAAATGCTAATCATGCAATAACCAAATCAGAATATCACTTAGATTCAACAGCAAAGTCAAGCAATGCCTAATCCTGAAAATTAGTGTTCTGTCTCTTTTGGATTTTGCCAATTTGCTAAAATAAGATGTAAAGAACAAATGAAAATGAAAATTTCAAGAGTCACTCCTTGTCCAATAACAGCAAGGTAGTGGTTGTTTCTCCCAAGCTTTAAGTCCTCTTGATGCTGGTTGCTCCTACTGCTTGAAGATACATGACAATTTGCAGCCTCTAATGCAGGCTATTTGTGTTCCTTGCCCTCCTCTAAACGCAGCTCTGATACCAAGTTGATGCAAATATGAAGGACAAAGTTCTTCTTTGCAAGGCTAAGATTGAAGTCCTTCCCTTGGTTGGGCTTGGTGATCCTCACACAAGCCTCAAAACCATAGAACAACACCAAGAATCAGTTTCTTGGGCTTATGTTGCTGTTTGCTGATGAGATGGGGGTTTCAACCCTTGGTATGATGTACTCTACACAATCAGACTTCCCTATCTGATTTGTGGGGGTTCTTTGCAAATTCAGAATTGCTCCACAATTCCTAGATCACAAAGTTCAAGAATGCTCCACACCCTTGAGTCAAGTTTTGATCCTCAAAACTTAAAAAAACAGAATTCTTGAAATTCCTCTTTGTATTGAAAATGATTGAATGTCAAAAGTGAGTACTAATGTGAATATGAGGCCCTTATATAGGACTCTCTTACAAGACTAACGACTATTTTGAAAAGCTAACTAATTTTCCCTCCCATTTTATAATCATGTGCAAGGCACATGCTTTTTTAAAAATATAACGAAACTCAAAATGTCCTAACAGTTTTCTTTCTCTCATTCTGTTGACCAGGCTTCCTTCAACCAGGTGTGGTGGCTTCCTTCTGTATGATCAGCTCCATCATGGGCCCCTGATGGCTTGGCCCATGTATCAAATAACCATTTCCTCCCTGGTTGGGTTCTGGTTGGCTCAGGTCTCTTCCCAGCAAGTGCACCAAGGTCTGCTGCCAGGCAGATTGTTCTATTGTCCTGTTTCCAGTGGCAGGCATGCTTGTTGAGGTTCCTTCTGCCTTTTCTGGTCTTCCCTTGCTGGTTTCTTGATTTTTATAGTTGCCTAACCCTTCCCTAGTTATGTTCCTGGCCTTATAATCCTTGCCCTTGCTTTCCCCAAGATTTGGTGCAAGTGTCTTGGTCTCTTTTTCTGGTTTTTGGAAGGGTTTTGTCCTTTTCGGTGTTCTGTTGTCCTTGAAGATTTTCTCCATGCTTGGCCCTGTTTTTGGTGATCTTGGGCTTATTAGTGAGCCCTTGTGTGCCAAGAGGTTTGGCCTAGTTTCCTCCAGCTTCCTATTTTCAGTTTAGAAGGTCAGACAGTCTGATTGGTGTTCTGTGCTTTCTGTGTCTTCATTGGTATTGTCTGACTTGTTGGGCCCTTGTGTTGAGTTTGGCCTTGAAACATTTGTTTCACCTATCTCTATTTCTAATAGACCATCCTAGGGTGGACCTAGTCTGATCCTCGCATTCTTTCATTGTTTTATCCTCGTTCTTAGTATAGTTCACCCATCAAACTACCTTCCATACACCTTTCCTACACCTAACCTTTAGTCTAGCATCCCTTGTCCTTGTGGTTTGACCCCCGACTTACCATTACACTCGTTGTAGTAGTATTTAGGGTGATTATAAGTATTGTTTGCATAGCTTAGTTCTTAGTGTTTACGACGCGCTAGAAACCGGTTATCAATACCCCAAAGCAACATTTTGAAAAAATAGTAGCTTACTTTATTTGTACAGGTATTGTCTTCATTATGAGTACGTTTGAAGTCGCTTAATTTGTTAAATTGTAAGTTGTAATTAAAAATGATTGATTCTTTTATATATTTTGTAGTTGATAAGCTGGAAATGTGATGAACTCCGGACTTTATCCAAAATTTGAAGTGAATAAACTAGACATTCAACCTATATCAACTTTTAAGTTTTTTTAAGGAATATTATACTTTATTTGGTTTAGCTTAATTTTTAGACTTCAATACTCTTTTTGACTAGTTTTCTAAAAGTTTTGTACTCTTTTACTAGCTTAACTCGATTCCGCTCAAGCTTTAGTTCTTTTCTTTGGGTGTTTATAAATTTTTCAATTAATGATGCCAAATCTATCTATTATACTCAATTGGTAAATATTAGGAAAATTTGATTCTAAAGGTGTGAATTTTGTCTGATTTACTTCTAAAGGATCGAACTTTTGTTTATCTTATAAAGGTTCAAACTTTGGAGGTCATCCGTTTTTAAAGGTTCGGATGACCTGTAACCGGATGAAAAGGTCATCTTCATCTTCATCATCATCTTTTTTACTTCATCTAATCATCTTCATCTTGTTGCACCATTTCATCATCTTCATCATCTTCTTCTCTCCTTCCTTCTTTTCTGCAAAAACATCATCAAACTAAAAGAATTTAGAACTTTCTCTCTTCTTCTTGATGATGAACAGCAAATGCAAAAACATGAGACACGGACATCATTTGAAGGCTTAAATTAAAGTATAGAATCTCCTCATATTACCCAGGTGGTAAGTAGTATCTTAGGAGTATAGATCAACAATGGCGAGCACTATTTTACTAGCTTTTTTGGCAAAAGATGCACAAACTCCGTTTCTTCTCCTTCAAGAAGATACTGTTGATGGTGCTGTTGATTACAATGGCCACCCTGCTATTCGATCCAAACATGGCCGTTGGAGATCCACTTCTTTTATCATTGGTTTGTTACTTTCTTTCAATTTCTTTAAATTTCAATAGTTTAATTTAAAGTTCTCCAGAATTTTTCTGGGTTTTTAATGTACTAATTGTATTTGAAATTTGTGAATAATACCCATAAAGTGGGAGAGTAGAATTGGGGATTCAAAAAAATCAGGTTAAGGATTATGGAGAAAGTCAAGAATAAAATTGGAGTACAATTGATAAAAATTGGAGTTGAAAAGGAGATTTTTGTAGTGAGGTTGAAAGAGAGGTTGAAGAAGCCATTGATGAAGAGGTTGAAGAAGCTATTAATGGAGGTCTTTAAGGACGAAAGTGTTGAGGAAGAAGATGGTAACCTGATATTCCAGGTTATTAATATCGATTAAACCTTTAAAAGCGGATGACCCCCAAAGTTCGAACCTTCATAAGATAATCGAAAGTTCGAACCTTTAAAAGCAAATCAAGCAAAGTTCACACCTCTAGAATCAAATTTTCCTAAATATTAAGCAACTAGTGAGAAAAGAGCTGATAAAGAGGTGTTAGTGACCTACTTCCTCATTAGAAATTTTTTGCAGAGAAATACATGATTTTTTTAAAAAACCATTCCAAGCAGATTAAATAAAATGCCTAATGATCAACTCTAGATTTAACAAGTTCTATAATAATATCATTGAATTGTCATCCTAATGACATCAGTATTTCAATTTTACATCGACAAAAACAGCCAGATCAAAACAACATACCGGCAGAATAATAGTTCATAATAAAGAAAAAACAATGGCTACTGCAGAAATAAATGGATACAAGGCGTACAAAAATTCAAGACCATAACTAGGCAATAATAATATCTCGTTTAAATTTGTTTGTGTCCTCGTCTCCGCTAATATTGAGCGCTGAAGCTCCTTCTCTTACACTGTTTTCGCCTTTGGGGCTTTCTTCTTTAGTTGTCTTCTTGGCATAGAATTCTTCATACCAATAAACAAAAGCAAGGCGCCAATCGATGACAAGCTCTGCTTAAAAGCTTACAGTTATTAGAAATACTAGAAAATAGTATTTTGTTGAACCAACAAATCCAACATAGAACCATGTACATATTGTTTTGATAACTAACCTGAGTAAATTTGACAAAGAGTTGGGCAAACTCCTTGTGGTCAGGATCATAGTTGTAGAAGTCATACAATATAGGAGTAGCAAGCACCTGATGCAAAATCTATATGGAAAAAAGCAAACAGAATTACGATAATCTAAAACTATTGCATTACTGCCAATGACTTCCCAAACCACTAACCACTTACCAAAAGATAAGCTCCAAAAGAGCTTCCTATTATGAAAAGAAGACTCCCAACTCCCTTCAAAGCAATTGACGCAGCAATTAAGTGTTTCATCTGTGAATAACAATGTATAAGTAAATCAGTGAAACTAAGATTGTAAATCTTCTTAAAACAGCTTGAGTACCTCAACTGGAGGAAGTTTAACCCCAGCGTGCAGCACCACGTGTTTTGAAAAAACGTGAAACTTGGGACGCAAAGCCCTAGCTGCTGGCCCACCATCACCACCAAAGTCATTGAATCTACAGAAACGATACAGGATAATAGTGTTACAAAACCTATACTTCTATAATATATAGAAATGATACAGGATAAGCGTCACAATACTTATACTTCTATAGTCTACAGAAATTATGCATGGAAATAGTGTTACAACACTTACACTTCTATATAAATAACCGGTTAACCGCTGAACAGATTACAAACAGAGCTAAATATTAACATGGGCAGAATAGTTTCCACATTTTCAAAGTATTCTAAGAAACATTTTCAAGATAACATCAAGCAAATAAAGTATAAAACCACAGCATTGCCAAAAGAAAAAGGAAAATTTAATTTTAACAATCCCACCTTTCGGTGGTTCTCTTTTAAAAATCCTACCTTTTGATTATTTTTAAAAAATCCCACCTTGAGAGTATTTGACCACTCTGCTTTGATGATGAAAAATGCAACATTCAAGAAAACTGCTTTGAAGAAAAAATAAAACGAAGATTCCAGAATAGAAAAATACGTGAAGGAGAAAATCTAAAGTTTGCAACTTATCCTGAATAATTTTCTCTCTAGAATTGAGACTCTCGTTTTCATACTCTGGCATGGGAAAGGAAGAAGCAAATTTGACATTAAACATGGTGAAACATATTCTGTTCCAAACGATACGATTTTTCAAAGATCAAAATAGGCTATATCAATGATTGAGGCACAAGTATCAAAACTGTTGTTCCATTGGGGGTTGGATATAACCAGACAACTCATGAAGAAGAAAATGGCTCTCAAATTTCTTGTAAACTATGGAACATTTCTGATTGGAATTAATTGATGAACAGTATTGACAAGGGTGAAGCACAACTGATTCTTCCAAAACCTGCAGTCATGAAGGAAATGGTCCAAAATGAATCGAAGGATATTCAAGATGTAATTAAATATCAGAAGAATTCAGTTGTTTGGGTGCCATTCCACCTACTTCAGTAATTGAGGGCTTTGTTAGAATAATATGGAAAGATTTTCAGATTGATAAGGTGGGAAGGGAATCTATATTGTGTGGTTCTTATATATAGATTGTTGTGATAAGGCTCTTATACTACCCATGGCATTCTCTTTGACATAAAGCCATTCATAGCTAAGCAGTACTGCTGATTTGAAAGTTGAAGGGCGTATATATCAGAATGATCCAAATATAGTTGGATCAGAACAAGGAGAAAAGCAGGACAGTGACTACTTAGCTACAGAAATACAGAACCAATCAAGCAATGCACACTCTGAGAAACGAGATGCAAAATCAGAAGAACCTTGCAGCGCAGCAGGGTTGGTTGAAGAACATAAAGACCTAACAGAAATAACCAAGTCTAAATATCAAGTGCAGGACTCAAAAGAAGACCAAGAAACCCTAGATACAGCACAAATACAGACAACAGAAGGAAGCAAGGACTTGAATGATCCATTAACCACTAGAGCACATGGCCTTAGTTGCGCAGGGTCAAGGACATTGCTAACAATCACAAACAGAGAAGGCTAGGCAGAATGTGACGCGCACCTATAGGAGCTTCTATAAAAAAAATTAAAAAAAAAAAAAATAAATAAAAAGCTGTCAAATTTGTAATCAAAACACTATTAAAGATCAATAACAGCAATAGGTTATTTGTTAGATGAGCTGGCACTTAGTTTAAAGTTTGTTGGAAGAATTGACAGTTAGTTGTTAGATGAGGGGGCAGGAAGATTGTTAGTAGGCAAGGCTGAGAAAGAGCCATTACAAGGCAATATCCTATAATTGTAAAACTCAGTTTTTGATTTTATAAAGAGGAATATTCAGGAAGTGAGGCTTGCCAAGGGGAGTTGAACCATGTGTACTACTATCAAACCATGGTTAAAACAAACACATGGACCTCGCCATCAAGGGTCGAGAACACTTCTAATGATATTTCCAAATCCATAAAAATTGTGCATCAATAAAACATTAGAGAAGGCTTTAAGTGATTGGCCAAATTGTATAGGAAAAATAAAAGGCCACGCGTTTTTTCTTTTTTTGGGCCGGGCATTTGTGTTTTAAAGGAGTCGTGTTTATCTCCTTTTTTTGTAACGGCTAGTTTTCTACTCCAAAGCCTATATAAAGGCTTTGCCCCTCATTGTAAGGATTCATTCTAGACATTACATTTTAGATTGGAGATTGAATAAGATTCATTGCATTTTCATAAATTCTCTCTTCTTATCTTCCTTGTGTGTGTGTGAGTGTCTTAAAATCAGCCTTTGTCCACGAGTGTGAAACACTCACATCTTTCTAAGTTGTGAAACAACTTAGAGTGTCACCTTTCCAATCCTTGAGTGAAACTCCAAGGAAGATGTGTAGAATTCACCCCATTGATGATCCAAACCCGAAGGAAAGATTGAAGGACTGTTTGAAGCCAAGAAGTGGTTTCTTGGACTGATTTTGCATGCTAATTTGTGTGTCTGGAAGGCACACAATCCTTTTCTCATTGCCAAGGCTGATTGTGTGCAAGGTGTGGAGTCCGAAGGACCCAACCTTGGTGCAAATTGGTATCGGAGCGTAAGTTGCGAGAGGGCACAAGACCCGTTGTTGAAAACAATTGAGACGCTGCACAGGAATAACAAGAAGGCTGGGAATTTCGTATTTCACGCAAGAATCGGTAATATCATTCTATTTTTGCATCTTAGAGGTGATATCTAATTATTCTTTGCTATAATTTTGAAAGCCCAATTCAATTTCTAATTGAAAGAAGGAAAAAAAACGCAAGAACAAAAAAAATTCTGATATATGCATACACATTCTGACCGGTACTGCTGTTCTGATTTTTTATTTTATTTTTTTTTCAAAATTTGATGTACGTATTTGATTTCTTTCTTGACTGCTTGTTAATTACCCACATTTAAAAATTTGTAGCGAATAAAATTTTCTTGATCACATGTTTAATTAACAAAGCAAAGGATTAAAAGAAATATAAAAAAAATAAGGGATTAAAAGAAATTAAAAAAAAAAATCCGCACAGCATTTCTCACATCACAGCACTTTCTGATTTTTTTTACATCTGTGCCTAATTCTGGTTTTATTCCTTCTTGATCGTTTGATTAATTTCTTTTGTTTTGAATTATTTTGTTCTTGCCTACATTTGTATTGCTGTGTAAGTTTGTGTCATCAAGAAAAAAAAGAGAAAGTCAAGAGTGAAATAAGAAACCGTGTACACATTGGTATGATACTGCTGTAGTAATACTTTTTGATTTTTTTTTTTTTTTGAGTGTCCTACGCACACCTGGTATTTTGGATTAATTTTGCAATAGTTAATTCTGGTTTTTGTTTTAAATTCAATTGCTAATTGAAAAACCAACACAAATCGCATTCTGTCCATTTGCATTTTGATTTTTTTTTATTCTGTTTTTGTTTCAATTTTGCAAGACTGAAAATTGTTGTTTTGATAGGAATAGTCATTGGAATTCACATACAACTTTGATCTATAATAATCCATTGCTATTTACCTTGCATAAAAAACGGTTAAGAAACAAATTTACTGAATTTTATCAAGAAATCTGTATGCTGGCATAATTTTTTTTATTTGTTGTTTATTGCCGCATTTGCTGTCTTATGCACATTGCTGACATCTGCAATTTCTTCTTATTGCTTTCCATTTGTTGTGCACATCCAATTTGTTTGCCATTAACACATTGTGCACCTGATTTTCTGATTTTTTGTTGCACAGAGTCATTCTTATTTTTTGAGGCAATTAAGAAATAAAAAGATTCAGGAAAATCATAAGTTACGGTGAAAAATCCGTTGCTGTCCAAATAGAATCGTGCACCTTTTTGGATTGTTTGCATTTTTGTTTCCTTAGTTCGTTTTTAGCTTTATATTTTACATATTGTTATTTTTGTGTTTTGTTCATCATAAAAATCATTTCGCAATTCGTCTTGATATTCGTCATTGTTATTTGTTTTTGTGAATTGTTTCAATATTTTTTCAATCGTTCCGTGATCTCTTTCGTGTTATTTGTTATTCGTTAGTATTATCTATTTTCTTTGTTTATTTGTTTCTATTTCTTGATATTTGTTTTCTTTGCTATTGGTTATTTTCTGTTTCTCATATTCTGTTGATAATTTTCCGTGCATTATCGTATTGAGATTTGTGCTGTTAGAGAGATCACATCTTTTCTTCTGTCTATTTTTTATCATTGTTGTGTTGGTATCTAGCTGTTGAGACTTAGAAACATGGACGCTAGGTTAGAGGCTATCGAGGAGACCTTATACAGGGTGACTCAACTATTAGCCCAAACTAGAGTAGAGACCCCAGAGAGACCACCCGTAAACCACAATGAGGATCAAGAAGACCGAACCGTGAGGATAGACATTAAAGAATTTGATGGACAATCTAACAAACCAGAGGTTTATATTGAGTGGGAAGCAAGTTTGGATAGGTACTTTGATTATAAAAGCACTACACCCGAGAGACAATTTAAACTAGCCAAAATTAAACTAACCAAATTAGTTGCTATATGGTTAGAGGGCCTTTAGAAACAAAGAAGAAGGGACGATAGGGCTAAGATTGAAACTTGGGACAAGTTGAAAAAGTATTTGAGGAGAAAGTACGTACCTAACAACTACAAACATCAACTGTACCTTCAGTGGAGTACCTTGAACCAAGGGGGAAAAGTGTGAGCGAGTATATCCAGGAATGGGAAAGATTGGTAGTTTTATGTGATATCAATGAGACCGAGGATATAAGGGTGGCTAAGTTCATAGCTGGATTGAGGGAAGACATTGGGAACAAATTAATGTTAATACCTAATCTAGACTTACAATTAGCCTTTAACATGGCCACCACTATTGACCAAGCTAAAAGAAAAGGGTCACACAATAACTACCACAAAAGTTCTAGGAATTTTTCACCTCGCAAGCACAACAGTCCACCTAGGAAAAACAATAGTCCACCCAAGAGGTATGATACCCCACCGAGGAGAAACCATAGTAGTCCTTCCAACTCACCAAGAAGAGATGGTCAAAACTCTAGGACATCAGGAAAGGCAACCGTACCTCTGAAAAAGATAGTGTGCTTTAAGTGTCATGGTCATGGACATTATAAGGACGAGTGCCCTAATGCTAGAGCCTTCACCACACAGGGTTGGAGAGAAATTCTAGAGGATACTAAGCCTAAGGCCATGCTTATAGCCAAGAATGGTAGAGAGGAAGAGAGTTGGCCTTCAGTACCCGAGAATGAACCTAAGGGATCCTATAGAGTGACCGATTCCAGAAAGCTGATCAGATGTGAGGATAGTCCTGAGGAAAGTAATTTTGAGGAGGAAAGAGAAAGAATTATGCCTGAGGTTGATCATTATAGTCTAATAGTAAGAAGAAGTCTACACACCACACTTGAGGAAAAACAGAGCAATCAAAGAGAACATATTTTTCAGACTAAGTGTCGGGTGAAAGATAAGGTGTGTGACATGATTATTGATGGAGGGAGCGAGTCTAATTGTGTGAGCTCAGACCTAGTCCACAAATTGAAATTGAAAACCAAGCCTCATCCACGACCTTACAAACTTAAGTGGTTAGACAACAATGCTAGTGGATCAGTAAATAAGCAGTGCTTAGTAGGATTTACTATAGGGTCTTACCAAGATAAGGTTCTTTGTGATGTTTTAGAGATGAGTGCTTGTCACATACTATTAGGGAGACCGTGGCAATACGATAGGAAGAGCGTGCACAATGGGTTTACCAACACATACACTGTTAGACATGAGGGAAAACTTAAGGACTTAATTCCTTTACCTCCACAGAAGAATACACCACCACCTGTTTGGAGTCCTGTTCATTTAATGATTAGGAAAGCCCCTGATGATCTTCCTAAGGATTCACCATCGATTAAAGGAATTGAGCACCAAGTAGACTTGATTCCTAATAAACTCACACATAGGCATAATCCCGCAGAGACCAAAGGAATACATAAAAGAAGTATGAGTGAACATCTTGGAATAGCTAGTAAACCTTGGGAACATAAAAGCATGAAGTTTTTCATGGCCTTACCTAGGACACATAGGGGGAAATATCCTATCGTGGTAATAAATGATAGATCTTCCCAGATGGCCTATTTCATTGCTTGTACTAAGGTAGATGATGCTACGCACATAGCTAGGTTATACTTTGCAGAGATTGTGAGGTTGCGTAGGGTACCAAGAACTATTGTGTCTGACTGGAATAACAAAATTTCTAGTCATTTCTGGAGACCCCTATGGAGACTGCTAGGTTCCACGTATAAGACTTTAGGATCCATCTCGAGGACACCAATAAATCTTAGAGATCGGGACTTAAAGCTTAGCCAAGCAGAGTTTACCCACAATAGAAGTCCTAGCTATGCCACCAAACACTCATAGTTCGAAAATGTATATGGGAAAACACCATCTTTACTCATTTCTCTCACTTGTGCTAATAATGATGACAGGACAGCTAAGGATGCAGTTGAACAAGCCAAAGACATGATGAAATTACATAAAGTAATTCAGGATAACATCAACCAAGCTAATGCGAGATACAAGCACAAAGCAGACGGAAAACGCAAAGGAAGAATACCATTGGAAGTTGGCGACTTAGTTTGGATTCATCTAAGGAAAGACAGATTTCCACAGTTGAGGAAAACAAATTGATGCCGCGAGCAACCAGTCCATTCTCAATCATTGCCAAGCATGGTGACAATGCTTACAAAGTTGAACTTCCATCGGATTACAACATCACCAACACGTTTTACATAGGGGATCTACAATTGTACGAGAAGCATCAAGAATTGAGGTCAATTCTTCCCCAAGAAGGAGGAGTTGAACCATGTGTACTACTATCAAACCATGGTTCAAACCAAACACATGGACCTCGCCATCAAGGGTCGAGAACACTTCTAATGATATTTCCAAATCCATAAAAATTGTGCATCAATAAAACATTAGAGAAGGCTTTAAGTCGAGAACACTCCCATTACTGTATTGATCAAGCAAATGGTGAAACCATAGTTACCCGGAACGCGGACGCCGGAGCGTTTTTCGATCGGGAACGGTCGTACCCAAACGCGGAACGGAGGTGTACCGGAACACTGTGGAACGCGTACCAAATCGCTACCGTGGGCGACCCCAAATCATTATCTCTAGCCGGTTTTCTATTTTTGTGTTAACCATTAAATTTTTTTGGTTTTTTAATGTAGATGTAGAGATGTAAGAATGGAAGAAAAAGAAGTAAAAAGTTAAGGAGAAACTCTGAGAAAGTGAGAATAAAGAAGACGAAGAGTCTCTCACTAGCTATTTACTTTTTGAAATGTAATTGTGGTCTAATTTACTTTTGTCAGACATTTTTGGGAAATGTGATGTGAGGCTTCTCAAAGAAGCCAAGCATTTTTTTTAAAGAATTTAAAGGCTATTGTTATTATTATTATTATTATTATTATTATTATTATTATTATTATTATTATTATTATTATTATTATTATTATTATTATTATTATTATTATTATTTTAAAAATCAATAATAAAATAAGTAAGGATAGTGTTATTATTTTTTTATATTTATTTTGAATAAAAAATGACAAATCGTCCCCATCGTTCCGGAGTCACCTTAAGCAACGTTCCGCGTTCCCGTTCCCGTCCCACGTCCCGAAACGTTTGGCGTCCCGGGTAACTATGGGTGAAACTACATGGTTATCTTTAATTTATTATCTCTTACGGTGATTAAAATTTATCAGTATGTTTTGGAAAAAAATGTAATGGTGGTGCACCACTAAAGGTGGTGGCTGCAGGGGACAGCAGGTACAGGGGTTGTTTAGGAGCTGTCTAGCTTCAAGCTCACATCTCGACACTCCCCTTGTCATCTCACGGCCTGTCCCGTCCCAAGGGTGACCCCAAATGGGGCTGTCTTAGTGACCTCCATGGGCAGCTCCAGAACTACTTGCTTGGATATGAAGTTGTGGGTAGCCCCTGGGTCGATCATGACCACTACCTCTTGCCCTCTGATTCTCCCTCATAATCTCAGTCTTAGGATTCTCAATGCCCACTACCGAATTCAATGACACACTCACTTCCTGCATTATCGGTGGTTCAGGTTCACACTCCTCTTCCGAAACGTCGCCATCCTCCTCACATTCATCCTCCATAACTAGTATCACCCGGAGCTCTTTCCTCTTGCATATATGACCCACGTTCCATTTCTCATCACATCGATAGCACAACCCTTTTTCTTTCTTTTCATGGTACTCGCGATCAGACAACCTTCTTACTCCGCTGAAATTTCGATTTGGGTGGTTGTTTGGGGGTAGGAAGAGTTTGGGATGGATGGATATTGGGTGATGTGCGGGGTGGGTGGCTAGTTAAGTGGGGTTTCTGTAATTGCGGGGTTATGGTGTTGGAAGGGTAAGAGAGTGGCCTTTGACTTCTATGGCTCGGAGTGTCATGGTGCCCATATTTGGGTCCTTGAGTCGAGCTCCCTACTCTAGGCCTAGCGTCCCCTCTTAGCTTAGTTTCAATCCTGGCTGCCCAATCCATAGCCTGCTCTAGGGTTCTTGGTCCTAAGACTCACTTCATTTCTAATCCTCCAATCAAATCCCTTTATGAAAGAAGCCAACAGTAACTCCTCTTGTACACCCCCTAATGGCGTTGCCATCAGCACGAACTGACGTCGATAATTTTCCACATAGCCATTGCTCATATAAGGTTCCCCCTTCAATGGGGCGAAAATGTCTTAGTATGAGACCCTTGAGTTCAATCCACCGCACGATAGGTCGCCTCTGATGTTCCCATTGGAACCATAAGACCGCATCGCCGTCGAGCCCTGCCACGGCTGCTTCTAATTGCTCCTCCTTCGTCAACCGATAGTAGGTGAAATACCTTTCGACCTTAAAGATCCACACATCCGGGCAATTTCCATCAAATATGGGCAATTCAAGTCACCTGAACCTGCCTATTCCTCTTTCTTCGTTCGCCGGAACTTGGGGGTAGGGGTAGGTTTGGCTTGGGTGGTGGTGCGGTTCTTGCATAAGAGGGCGGAGATGGTTAGGTGGGTGTGGGTCAAAAGGGGGGTTGTTTGGGCACAAATTCGGATTTTGAGGGGTTTGGGGTAAGATATTCAAGTGGTGGAGGGGGTGGCGGACTGGTGGCGGCTCGGACATGGGGGCGGAGGGGCTGGTCGGCCATGTCTGGGCCGAATTAGGTGAGGGGGAAGGTGGAATTAGGGTACAATTGGGGATTAGGGTTCACGAAATTAGGGCTAGGGTTTGCAAAATTAGGGTTTTGCGAATTGGGGATTAGGGCAAGATTAGGGTTGGGTTCGTTTTGGGGGGAAATTAAGTTAGGGTTTTGGTTCGCCAGTTGCTAGCGGTGGAAACCAAGGGGGTAATGGTCGATGGTGGCGGCGGTGGGGCTGGGCGGCGGCGATGTGACTAGGCTTGATGATTTTGGGACGAATTTTGGTTAGACAAAGCCCTAATTTCTTCATGAAACTTCAAGTTCTGCTCCTGGTGGTCGGCGGCGGGCTTGGATTGGCTCTCCGTCAGGGCTGCCATGAACGAGTTGCGTCGTTCATCGAAGGTCTGAGTAAGGCTTTGTATTTGGGTAGGAATGGATTGTTGGAATTCTTGAATGACTTCTTCACAATGTTCCAACCTTGATGCTTGGGTGGGAGGCGCCATGACTGGTGGCCGGAGACCGGTGGCTTTGATACCACTATAATGATGGTGGCTGGTGGTGCACCACTAAAGGTGGTGGCTGCAGGGGACAACAGGTACAAGGGTTGTTTAGGAGGTGTGCACAATACACAATAATGGAAATAGTAAGTGAAAATTAAGAGAATGAGGGAAAGATTGCTGATTTGATTAATTAAGCACTTCGAGTGGCTTTCACTCCAAAATAGCACTAGGCATTACACATTTCAAGGATGAGATTACACATTACAATCCCCTAGTATAAATAATACTACTACTCATCCAAGTTTCTACAAAAACAGCAAACATATTACTAAAGTGCTAACAAGTAATCCTATATAAGGAAATGCAATCTTCCCACTAATCATACTAGCTATCCTTGCTTGTCCTTTTTGTGTCCCTTCCTAGAGCAAGTAAATATCAGCTTTGGCCTCTTCTTTTGATTCATTACAAAAAAAAATTTGAATTTAAGGTAGTGTCTCTAAGAGAAGTTTAGCTTATCATCCTCAAACCAATAGGCAATCGATTTATAGTCAATAAGACATTAGAAATGTTTCTCCATTATTTCATCAATGGACAGCCATGGAGGTGGATGACTTGGTTAGCATTGTGCAGAACATAGTCACAACACTTCTCTTCATGCTTCCATCAAAATGACCCCCTTTTAAGCGTTGTATTGCAAAATTTCTCCTCGTCTGGAAAGGGTTGGGCATGAAACTAAAAAAAATAGGTAGTTTAGAAGCTATGTTACAAGAGTGTGATGCTATGTTAGATGAATTGAAATTTCACTAATTAAGGGCATACCAGATTATGAAGAGCAATGCTAGGAAGTTGATTTCGTAATTGGTGAAGATGTATTTATTACAAACTAAAAACTTTAGCTTGAAGGTACAATGAGAAGCTAGCACCAAGTACTGTGGGCCTTACAAGATCATAGAAATAATCGTAAAAGCAGCATGCAAGCTAGACTTGCCTAGCCACTACCGCTTACCTCCAGTTTTTTATGTGTCTTAATTGAAGAAAGCTACATGAAATCATATAGCAATAGAGATTCCAACACAGCTCACTAAGGAAGTTGAATCAGTGATAAAACCCAAGCAATTGCTTCAATGGAGGTACAATAGAGCTAGACAGTTAGAGGTTCAGATAAGTTGGGAGAATGCACCAGATTCCGAACCCACTTGGGAGGATGTTGCACTGTCGAACAACCGTTTTCCTAACTTTCATCTTGAGGACAAGTTGAAGCTTTAAATCAGGGGTATTATTATGCAATTTAATCAGGTGAAGTGATAACCTACCAAAGAAGGCACAAGCAACAATTCCACAATGAAGACGTGGCGGATACATTGAATGAGGCTAATGAGATGCATGTAGGTGGTTAACGAAGTCATAACAAAAAAGATGCTCATGCTTGGTTAATGGAATAAATTGTTCTAGAAGGAACAATTTTGTTATAGGTTTGATGAGTCTAAAAGGTACCTTTTTGTCGTGGTTAATGGAATAAATTGGAATAAATTGGAATAGAAGGAACAAGACTATATATAGTACAGAATGCTTTTGTAATGGGTATCCACAAACAAATAATGAAACAGTGCCTCTCATTGACGTCTCTTGATACTCAAAATCATCATGCAAAACTTCATCGTGCCTTTGTCAGTTTTCTTTCTTTTTCTTATGTGTCAATTTTCTTTCTTTTTCTTTTGTGCTTCTTAATCCAGTGATAACTCTATTATTCATAAGAGTCTAAAAGGTACATTAATGGACAAAAAAATCGAACACTAGACACGCTAGATGGGTTGGTTGTACAAATCCATAATAGGGAGACATAAACTGTGTTTAAAGGAGGGGTTGTTCCAACAGATGGATCAAAACAAGGAGAAAAGCAGGATAGTGACTACATAGCCACTGAAATACTGAACAAATCAAGCAATGCCAAAAACAAACAAGTTTCAATATGAAGAGCAGGACTCAAAAGAAAACTAACAAACCTAGAACAACAGAAATAACAAACAACAAAAAGAAGCAAGAACCTAAATGATGCAATAACCACTACAACACATGCCACAAGTTGTGCGCGGTCAAGAACATTGCTAACAATCACATATGGGGATGGCTAAGCAGGATGTCGGGGCACCTATAGAAGCTTCTATGTAACAGTTGTCGAATTTATATTCAAAAATTATTAAAGATAAAAATTGACAGTGGCTAAGCAGCAATAGGTTATTTGTTAGATGAGTTATCAGTTAGTTTAAGTTTGTTAGAAAAATTGACAATAGTTATTTGTTAAGTTTGTTATTTAATGTTTGTGAAAAAAATTTACAGTAGCTAGCTGTTAGATGAGCTGGCAAGAAGGTTATTAGTAGGCAAGGCTGAGAAAGAGTCGTTGGAATACAAGGCTACATATAGCCTATGTTATAATTGTAAAACATAGTTTTTGATTTTACATAGACAAATATTCACAAAGTGAGGCTTTCCAAGGGGAGTGCAATTACAACTCCTAACATGTGCATTGTTCTTTGTGTTCTTGTGGACATGCCTATGGGATGCTTTCCCTACCAACGTAACATTCAAGATTGAGTAGAGTAGAAAATGAGATTTAAAGAATTTTATATGATTGACATGATTTAGAGAAATATTGAGGTTAGTTGGAAAAGACCAATAGAAGGAAGGTGGGTACCCAGATGGTTTCTTGCATGTTTGAAAAAGGGTTTCTTATGTAGATGTGGTGTCATCTTCCATACTAACTTTTGTAAGTACCAAAAATATTCAAAGCATTCTTGATTATGATGATTTGTTGAATGAAAATGTTATTTTGGAACCCAATTCCAACGTCAGTGTGTTCCTATCATAGCGGGGTGATCCCCCTTTATATCCATGAATTGTATTATGTTGGAAAACTTACAAAACGATTTAAGATTAAAAACTTCTTAATTCATCATAATGTCAATTTATTTGGAGTTCTTGAGACTACAAAAAAAAAGAAGGATGAACTTGAAAATCTTGACTTAAAAGTGAGCCTTGGATGGTGTTTTATTATAGCAATCAGGTGCTTAAAGCATAAGACTATAATCTAAATGGCAAGTTGTCCAAAGTTACACAAAAACTAATGTTTTTACACCGTGACTCTAAACATGTTTTACTCATGGCCCAGGAATTGCTATACAACATTTAAAGATCTTATCCTAACTAAGGAGAAATGTGTGAACATTGATAATCTTGAAGATGCAAAGAAAACATAAATGTATGGCTTTGTCATTTTGTCTTTTTTTAGAGCAGAAGGCATAGGTGAATTGGAAAACATAATAGGATGAATAAGGGATGGTCATTGTCAGGTCCAATTAGGTTTGAACCTAAACCCATCGATTTGTGGTGGAAACTGTGATGAACCCAACTACTACACACCAGAATTTGTAAAGGAAAGAATAAGAAATAGAGGGAGAGGGAAGAACAGATTAGAGTATTGAGAAGGATAGAAGAGGGAAAAGTAGAAAAGTAAGAAGGAAGGGGATTAGATTGGGAAAGGGGGGACGAATACAGAGAATAGAATAGAGGGAAGATAGAAATTAGAGAGGAGAATGTATTAGTATATTCATAATCATGCCAATCACATTATTACATCATACTATTTATAGCTAACAAGTCTAACAAACTTGATGCTTTTTGCTAGATTGGTTACATAATATTCCTTTTCTAGAACCTTCACTAAAAGACTATTCTACCCCTCGTATAGTAGACATTGATTCATTACAATACCGGCCGCCCCGAGATCCACCTTGTCCTCAAGGTGGGTAATGATCTGCATCCAAATAAAGGTAAGGTGACACAATTTGGTTCAGCGACATAGTACTATTGATTGTCATTGATGATGCTAAAATTTCCTTTAAAGTATGTCCCACATCATACAGCATTGCCCTGTGACTAGTGATGTCATCAAAGGTGAAATTAAAAGGTGTAACAAAACCTGTGTGAAAATCCCAGCAAAACACTTGTGTGCTCACATCATTGATGACATCATCAGCTGATTTAAAAATAAACCCCACTATTTCATTTCTCTCTCCTAAACACTCAACTTCCTCCTTTTTCTTCTTTCCTCTTTCAAGCTCCAATATCCCAAAGATGGTACTAGTTGATTTCCATCTGTTGCTGGCAGCCCATATGTTTCGCATGTCGATTTCAGCAGCTGCCATTGCCAAAGCCCTCATAGCGCCACCCCCATGTCCTACAATTTTTATTTCTAGAACTGAGTGTGCTTGCAGAAGAACAAGCAGCCAACACGGAGGACAAGTTCGTAGCGAAGTGTCTGAATGTGCGAATATGGTGATCGGACGATCCAGCCATGGAAGGTGAGACTCCGAGGAGAGAGAAGGTGCGCAAACAGCCATTGAAAGGTTTCTGAATCCGAGTTCGGTAAGGATTTGAGAAATAGAGGAAAGACGGATGATAACGTGAGGAGAAACTACGGTTTCAAAAACGGAGAAGGGAATTGGTGGAGTAGAAGTTGATGACAGTGAATTTGAGCTTAAAGAATCGTCCATGGCGGCAATTAAGCATAAAGAGATGTATATTGATGTGAAAAAGATGATAAGAAATTTCGCTATTGTTGCGTGCTTCGAGGAGAGATAAAATGAAGTATGCTTAGAGAGATTAAAATTTTCAACATCTGCCATCCTAGCCGCCGCCCGCCATGTGAGTTTCCTTTCTTTCTTTCTAATTTTTTTTCCTTATTTTCCATCTTCTCTTCTTCCTCCATCTTCTTGTGATCAAAACTTAGTTTAGTCCCTCATATGTCCTGCCCTTTTTAACCTTCTGTGTTCTGATTCTACCAAGATTATCCCATATTTTCCGGTTGAAAACCGTCTCTGCCTTTTCTTTTGAACCAAATTTGTGGGCTGGGTTCGGCGGGGGTAATGTTGCTGGAATTGGGTTCAATTTTGGGAGTATATTCTGTGCATCTCAATTTGCGTCAGGTGTTGGTACGGGGGGCGAAAATCGGGTTTTATTTTGGGAGGGACGGTCTGGGTGGGTGGATGTCATGGTGGGTTTGGGTACTAGTAATGGTGAAGGTCTTGGCAATGGGTTAATGGTGAGGGTTGTTGAATGGGAGAAATTTCTGGGTGTATTTTGTGAGGAATTCGGACAGTGGTATTTTTGTGGGGTAGTGTTTCTATTTAGCAACTGATTCAAGGTCTCTTGCATTTTGAGTTGATTTTCTACTAGTAGTGCCATGGATTTACTCAACGCTGTATATTTTGTTTCAAGGACCTCCTGATTTTTGGACATCTTTTCTTCCAATCTGGTCATTTTTGAGTGTATCTGGGTCGAAACCCGCTGAGACCACTCCTCCAGTTTTTGCTCGAGTTGCTCGATTCTTCGCTGGTTTGTAAAATGACCCATTTCACAGTAATTATTGTCACTGCTCTGATACCAATTGTGATGAACCCAACTACTACACACCAGAATTTGTAAAGGAAAGAATAAGAAATAGAGGGAGAGGGAAGAACAGATTAGAGTATTGAGAACGATAGAAGAGGGAAAAGTAGAAAAGTAAGAAGGAAGGGGATTAGATTGGGAAAGGGGGGACGAATACAGAGAATAGATTAGAGGGAAGATAGAAATTAGAGAGGAGAATGTATATTAGTATATTCATAATCATGCCAATCACATTATTACATCATACTATTTATAGCTAACAAGTCTAACAAACTTGATGCTTTTTGCTAGATTGGTTACATAATATTCCTTTTCTAGAACCTTCACTAAAAGACTATTCTACCCCTCGTATAGTAGACATTGATTCATTACAGAAACATACCCCATACCTAGACCCATCAGGTTATAATATTATAGATTTGTACCCAAACGGGTCTGGTTGGTCTAGAGTCCTAAGCAGGTTCTAAATGGGTCTAGATTTGATTATTCATACTTGAACGTTTTACATTTTAAAAGTTCTATTAGTCCTAAAATGGGTCTATAAGTTGTATATAAGTCTAAATTGAGTCCAAGCAAATACAAAAATAGTTTTAGAACAAACTTGATTTTAGATTGTATAATAGGTCAGTTCTCGAGCAGGTATGGGTCTTAAATGGGTCAAAGAGAGCGTTTTGGTTGGGTATAGAATTGAAGCCCTAGACCCAAACATAGGCTCATTCATTTTTTGACCCAGGATCGGATCACCCAGACCCTAAAAATAAGGACGCGTCTAACTTAAACCAATGACCATCACTCGAATGAATGCTCTAAGATTTTCAAAGTCTTGACGATAGCTAGACACAAAATGTAACATGAGAGTGAGTTTTTTTTTTGGACATACATGAGAGTGAGTTGTTGCTACTTGCCACAGTAACTATATCAATTCAATTTTTCTTTAGTATTATAAAAACTTTTTGGGGAAGTGCGCAGATGACAGAGAACGTATCCAAATGTTATGAGAAGAAACTCGATTTCATTTTCTCCGATGAGCACCATAATCTCCTTAATCTTCGATCCACTAATGAAGAGATCAAGAAGTAAAGTGTCCATAACTGATGATAAATCTCCTTAAGTAAAT
Organism: Amaranthus palmeri; assembly: GCA_019776075.1. Lineage (NCBI taxonomy): Eukaryota > Viridiplantae > Streptophyta > Magnoliopsida > Caryophyllales > Amaranthaceae > Amaranthus > Amaranthus palmeri. Next base: position 37,433 of record JAAKBH010001079.1, read on the forward strand.
AGTTTCACTCATTGTTTCATGAAAAGCATAGCATACCCTTTAGTGTTCACCTTAGGTTGTTCATGCCGAAACGCACTTGGAACATAACTTAGATCACCTACAACATTCCGGTTTGTTGACGCCTAAAAACACGTTGAATAAAAAGAGAAGAGATAAAAAGAACACCTTGCTCCACACCGTTTAAACACCATTGACAATTCATGATTTTTATAAGAGGGGGAGAAATAGATAGGAGAGAGAGAAAAGGAATGAAACTTTGCATAGTCATCATTCTGATTCATAATTTTCTTTTTATAAAAAAATGTTATGTGCATCAACTCCATCACTTAAGATTTTCCTTCCCCTCGTCCATGGATTTAATAACTGATTTTAAAAGATGTTTTGAAACCTTAAACCCATCTAAATAAACCTATAAGAATTATCAACAGTATATTTTTTTCTCCATTAACAACCTAGTATATACAGTCTAGTGTAACATGATTTACAAGCTAATCTGCTTTTTAAATTCGCGATTTGCTCAAATTTTCCCAAGAATAGCCCAAAGGCAACCATGATTCACTTTTTACAATTTGCAATTGGCGAGGAGATTAGAGAATCATGTCACACTGATATGTGCTCATTTTCGTATCTTGCAAAATTTCCATCAATTCTAAAACTACCACCATAAAAATTCCTAAATCTGAGAAAATTTAGTTCCTCACTCATCTGGAAATTGAATCAACACATATTAGATACATAGCATTAGAGTTCAACAAAATGAACAATCAACAACGAAATTCGTGCACAAACATTCCCAATGAACTTTGAACTATGAATTAAAGAGGTAACGCACAACAGATGATTGAATTACAATTTTAAAATTGAAATTCAGTGCAAATTTCCAGAATGCATAGTATAAATTACACAAAACTGTGCGAAGAAAAAATCCAGTGAACATACCTTGACTATGAAACAATGGCGAGTGAAATAAAAGAAGTGAGAAGAAGATGATGATGATGATGATGATGATCATGATGGAAGAAAGAGATGACAGTGGAGGGTGACCTCGGATAGTCGATAGTTAAAAGCAAAGACAAAGCTAAATAAAGGAACGAAATGGTGGGAGGATGGGTGTGGTCGAACCTAATCTTCTTTCTCTCTTCTCTTGTCTTCTTTTCTCTTCACTTCTGTTCTGTCTCAATTTCCCTCACATTCTTGTCAATTGGCCATTGAGGACATCTTAAAGAACAAAATGTTGTGTACTGATCAATTGGATCTGATCAGTAAGAGCAGTACGCTCCTGCTTCTGCCCCTTTCTTTAATAAACAAAGAAACTGGCACCCCACCCACCCACCCAAATTATTCTAAAAGAATTGATGCAATGGAGGATCAAGTCAAGATTATGCAAACACAAATGGAAGAATTAAAACTCGATTTTAATAACAAATTTGAGTTGTTATTGGCCAAACTGAACGAAAAAACATCCTCATCCATTGTCAATTCACCAAGAAACCTGGGGGAAGAACAACATAATTATTGGTCCTTGTCATTTATGCCCTTTATATACAATAGTACTATAACAAGAACTCTAATCGATCGATAAACATTAGGTCTCTACTTTAAGTAAACTCAAAACAGGTAGTCGGCTACATTGACAATACGAAGGAAATTAACACAATAAAATTCAATTGACAAAAAATATTAAAGCTTCAAATCAACTCTAGATGAACATCAAATGCAATCAACAAGGACGACCTAATCAAAGTAACTACAGAAAAAATTCAAAATTCCTCAAAATATAAATAAAAGTTAAACCACTAGATAAACCCTATAATCACTTAATTGTGTCACAAGCTAGCATTACAAGAATAGAAAAAAGAGAAAGATGAGTAACAAGAACCAGATCTGTTGGAGAAAAAAAAGGTAAAAAATAAGTTCAATAACGAGAACAAATAATGATAAATTCAAAACTCACTCTTGCCAAGCAGAGAGGATGAAGACAGAGACGAACAATACTCTTCCAACGAATGACATAAACGCCATTTTTTTATCTCACTTGTAGGATGAAGACAGAGATGAAGACAGAGATTCAAGGAGTAAGAAATTGCCGCTTGATTTCAAAGGTAAATACCAGGAAAAGGTTTGGCCGTTTCTGACTTTTACGCAAGGAGAAAACCAATTGAATTTTGGAAGTGACAATTTAAAAGACGCTGTGCTGTAGTTAGTGATGGCCACGGTCCGGGTTGGGTCGGTTCCGTTTCGGTTCCACCCGGTTCCGGTTCCATTTGGAACCTGACCCAGACGTTTCCGGTTCCGGTTCATTGGCGGTTTATGAGACGGTTCCGGCGGTCCCAATTCCCGGATCGGGTGGGTCGGACCATCGGTTCCATTCTTATTTTTCCTTTATTTTTAATAAAAAAAATACTATAATAATGCGGACGTACCTTAGTCGATTAATTGATTATTAGCGAAATGCATTGGTTGTCATCGTTATTAAAATATTTACTAAAAAGAACGAAAAAAATAAATTAATAAGAAACGAATCAACGATAAAGATCATAAATAAAAAAAAGGGGAGAGAATGGACTTGAACCTAGTATCCCGAAGGACTACTAAGCTGCCTACGTATTCCGAAGGAATCAAAGTCCACGTAGTTCTTTGTCATACCTTTTATTAGTAGTTGTTGAATGCCGTGGTCCGATATTCCGTAGTCGCGATCCTACTCGTCTTCGTCATCATCTGGTTGGTTGGATGCTTCTGCCGACTCTCCTCCCGACGATGATGCAGACGTATCCATCATCATCCATGGATCATCTTCGTCTTGATCATCATCGATAAAGAAGGAATAAATAAATTAATAAGAAACGAATCAACGATAAAGATCATAAATAAAAAAAAGGGGAGAGAATGGACTTGAACCTAGTATTTCCGAAGGAATACTAAGCTGCCTACGTATCCCGAAAGAATCAACGATAAAGATCATAAATAAAATGTTATAATTACTTTGGTCGATTTCAAAGTGATGTTTAAGATAATTATCTAATTCTAAATATGAAGCGGAGGAGGAGGAAGAAGGTGACTAGAAAAGTATCATCTCGACTTATTATGTTAGCGATTACGGGATTATAATAATCGGGACGTGCCGAGACGCTAGCACGCCTAGACGTAGCGCGACTCGGGTTATATATACTAGAATAATGGTCATAAAGGTCCGCTAAAAGTTTTTTTACAATTTCCTACACAATTATGTACATCACTAGACGGACGATCTAATGCTTGGTACTAAAAATCCTATTATTTTACTTAGGTTTTCCGTCCTAAAAGACGGATCTAAAATTGTCGCAATTCCATAAGTATAAGGAAAATTAGTGAAATACGCTTTCCACTTATCCATCATATCTGCAAGAATCGGCTTTAAAAAACGTTACTATCATCATGAGAATGTCTAAGAAGATGATAAAAAACAATAATACATTCACTTATTACTAAGTGAACGTTTGGTTCATAAACATATGAAAAAATCTTAGTTTCTTGGACATATGATAAGTGCAATTATTTGCACTCATCATTAACATATTTGCGCTCATTTTCGATGTTTAGAGGCGGTTTAGGGTTGTTTTATGTGGTTTCACTCCATTTAGGTATTCCATGTCCAATTTGTAGCCAAATGGGTGAATTATGGTACTTTGAGTCATTTTTGTGGGTTTTTGGTGCTAATTTTGTATACAAGGCTCAAAGAACGTATTAATATATCAATTTTGTTAAGCCATGAAGAGTAAAAAAGCAAAAGAGTAGAAACGTGTTGTTAATGCAAAAGTATTAAGGTGAAATTTGATACATGTCTACTCTTTTGGCTATAACTTTTGATAGGATTATTGTATTAATACAAGGTTTGCGGCATTGGAAACTAGACTTCAAGGGCTTTCCAACGGTATATTATATGTCCGATTCCGATAACCGAGCAAGAAATGGCGAGCGTTTGAAGTTGATGCAGTTTTTCAACTCCGGGTCCGGTTCTGGTTCCGGTTCCATGAAACCGTTGGGCCGGGTGAACCGTTCCGGTCCGGGTTCGCGGTTCTGGGCGGTTCCACTGAACCGGGGGGCGGGTGAACCGGTCCGGTCCGGGTGAACCGGTCCGCGGTTCTTTGGTCCGTTTTTCCCGGCGGGTTCACGGTTCCGCGGTTCGGTTTCGGGTCGGAACCTGTCACGGACGTTCCGGTTTCAAGCGGTTCGGGATCGGTTCGGTTCCGGGCCAACCCGGACCGTGGCCATCACTAGCTGTTGTGTCCACAGCTGTTAATTCCACGTCTAACCTGCCATTCATTTTATACATTCAATGTTTTTTCTTTCTCAAGAAATGAGATGGATTAATACTTCAAATCCTTCTTCCGTTCCATTACATTTTACACGCATTCCAATGCGTTATTTAGTTTATTTATATGTTGAATTATATAAATCTAAAAATTATAAAATGTTAATGTTATGAAAGTATGCAATTAAACGATTCAAACAAGATCTCACTAAACTATATTTTAACTTACACATTAGTCGCAATTTATAAATAAGCTTGAATGATGAATAGTGCACATAATGGGAATGTAGTGAGTATTTCAGAACAAAGAAGTATAATAATTGTACAAACACAAGACCAAAGAACTAAAGGGGAGATAATAATTGAAACTAGGGGTGTTCATTAGCGGGTATCTGGTATTTTGGGTACTCAGAAAGTCGGGTATCCGGTTAGTTGGGTATCCTTTTTAACGGCCTGTTTTCCAGCTCAATTAATGCGGATACCCGAATTTCGGGTACCGTGATAAGTCGGGTCAGGATACCAGATAGACTAACTTTCCTACTTTCTCCACAATGTCACAAGGACGTATGAAACGTGGGCTTACTTTCCACAAGCACCAAAACGAACTACTCTTTTCATTGGAGACACACAAAGTAGAATTTTGTCATCCACTTCGAATTCATCAGGCCGACGTCGGAGATCGGTGTACAATTTTTGTCTATCCTAGACTGCCTTCATTTTCTCGCGAATTAGCTTTACTTGCTCAGTCATTTGAACAAGCATAGCAGGTCCTAAGGTGACAGATTTAGTAAAATCATCCCAACATACAAGACTACAGCACTTACGAACATAAAGTGCTTCAAAAAGGTGTCATATCAAATTGTGGCTTGATAACTACTATTGTAAGAGACTCAAAATTCTCAATCTTAATCTTCCGATTAATTATTCAAATTTTCAATTCAAATTCTTAATCCTTTGGTTATCCATTTCTAATCATTTTTAATTCCTAAATCTTTTTCGATTTTGTAATTTCTTTAAAATGTTAAAGTTTAAAATATTATTTTCTTTTAATTATTTTATGAGCACTAAAATATTATTTATTACGAAAAGTAAAGTTTATTATTAAATTTACAATTTTGTAGAATGTTACGTTTTTATTTTTCTTCTTTAAACAACATTACTACTTATCAATTTAACCTTAAAATGTTGATTTAATTATTTTATACTTAAAAATGAGCTATATATTTATCAACTTTAAATATAGTTTTAAGCAAAATTTTCCGAGTAAACTATCATATTTTCATGATCAAACTTACCCATTATTTTAAAGTATATTTACTTGTGCATACTAGAATAAAAATTTGATGAACCAAAATCCTTTCTATTTAACCCATGATGTTCATTATTGACAAAATCTAACCTTCTATTTAACCCATGATATTCATTACTTACAAAATCTAACCAAAATCCTTAAAATTTGATGAACCAAAATCCTAATTAGTACTTAATACTAATCCTTGGTGTTAGTATAATATAACTTCTTACCCTACTCTTTATGTGAAATTTTACTTTATATTTACTTTATAATATACAAAGTATTTTTAGTATGTTAATTTAGTAATCTTTAAACAAGTTTAGGAAGTTGGGTGTTGTAGTGAAATTAAGTATAATTTATGTTATAAACTAGTGCTTATATATATATATATATTTATGAGTATGCGTTACAATAGGAATGTTACTATATTTAAGAACTTTAATGTTAAGAATTTTCATTAGTATGTTTACGTTAGCCTTCAAACTAGTCTATAAGGTAAGAAATTATTTTATGAACGTATATTTATTAAATATGGTTATATTAAGAATGTTGTTATTATACTTTAATTTATTGTTAAAGTTATCCTTAATGTTATAGTAAATTTCTAAGTTATTGTGTAAAGTTTCTAAGTTAAGAATTTCTAAGTTAAGAATTTTCATTAGTATGTTTACGTTAGCCTTCAAACTAGTCTATAAGGTAAGAAATTATTTTATGAACGTATATTTATTAAATATGGTTATATTAAGAATGTTGTTATTATACTTTAATTTATTATTAAAGTTATCCTTAATGTTATAGTAAATTTCTAAGTTATTGTGTAAAGTTTCTATTTTTTTTATTGGTTATGTTAATTATTTAAATCTAGGGTTTACTATAATAAATAAAACGAAGTTGTTTTTTTACTGAAAAGGCCCATAAATACCCATAGGTCATTCGACCGTTAAAAAATAAAAAGAGTTTGATTTATTTTTTAAAATTTTTACAAGCTATTTTTGTGATATTTTTAAAATATAATCTAAAAAGTATTTTTGAGAAGTTCTTATAAGCTATTAAATATTAAAATGATTTTTTTGAATATATGAGATTTCATAATAAAAAAAACTTTGTGGCATTTAATTACTATGTAGTACAAAATATTTTATTTGCTAACTATTTAACCAAAATTTATATAAAAAGATGTAAAAGTATTTTTAGTAAACTTGCCTCTTAAACTATGTGTGAAATAATGTTTTTTGTGAAATTATAAGTTTTATTTGTTTTATAACTAAAATGTTGATTTTTGCGAATCTAATAAGTTAACTTGTTTTTCTAAACTCGAAATGAAATGATTATTTTTGGTAAATTTGTTGAATTTTGGAAACTTATCCGAAGGATGCAATTTTAACTTGAATTTTAATTAAAATATTTGATTTGGTGAAAAAAAATAAAGTTTTATTTGTTTTAAAGTTGGAAATGTTGATTTTGAGAACTTATTTCAAAAGCAATAGATTTTAGTATCTACTTGTGGAAAATACTAATTTGGAGACTATTAATAAAATATTAAGTTAATTAATTTATTATAGTGAATTTACTAAGCTGTTAAAATAAAGTTATAAATAAAATATAATGTGTAAAAATTAAGTAATTGTTGAACATTTAGTGTCTAATAATCCTGAATATAATCACTAAGTACTACTAAGGTAGTGGGACAATTTATAAGTCCGTAATAAATCACTAAAAGCTACTTTAAAGTAGTGGGACAAATACATATTAATTTACTCGGTCCGAAAGGCATTGGAAAATAAGACAAAACAAGGGGAAAGGGGAGCCAAGATAGGCCTGACAGCCGACTCGGCGGTCCCTCTTTTGCAGTTGTAGGCGAGTCGGCTTCAGCTTCTGGAAAAATCAATGGTCTGGTCAGAAGGTGATCCAAGTGTGGGTGTGAATTAAGCCAAAACTCCACTGTTGATGATTTGAGAACAAGTCCTTGACACCAATCAGAACCAGGACTGACACAGGCTTGGGAAACTGATGGAGAGTCTGATCTTGGACTGATTTCAAGACTCTTTGGAAGACTATGAAGAAGATCTCCTGATTAGGAGATGTTCTTGGGATAATTTAAAAAAAAATTATACAAGTTCACTGTTAATAACAGCGAACTAAAAGCTTCTTCATATTTGGGTTTCATCCTTTCTAAGTCAGAGAAGATGGCGTGCAACTGCAAACAGCTATCTTGTTGTTCATTCATGATGAAACCAGTATGTGCAAACAATAAACAGCTATCATTTCTAAGTCAGAGAAGATTTTAAAATAAAAACTTAAAAGAGGAAAAAAAAGGAAAATTAAAACTTGTAAAGCTCCTCAAAGCTAAGATTACTGGAATTTTTGTTGTAAATCTCATGAATGGCATGTTCCAAAATCTTCCATGTTTTCTCAGCATATTTTGGATTAACCACAACTTTATGCTTAAACGCTTCAATTTGAAATGGCTTCTTCCGCTGATTCATCTTCTCTTTCTTTGTTTTTATCTTTCCCTTTCAAAGCAGATGATTCTAAAAATCGAAGAACGAAGAGGGATCGCCGACAAGACCTAAAACTGTGTTTGGACTGCCATTTAATCCATTTAAGTTCAAAACCAGAGATAATTGATGAGAGTTTGGAATGCCATTTGCAATTAAAGTTTGACAATCACCGAAAACTTTAAACCCAATTTTTCTAGGTCATTGTTTATCTCTTGCAGCAAAATTTGATTGGGAATTCCAAAATAGGGATATTGAGGGCGGGGGATGAAATCAAGCATGGAAATTTGATTCTGGAGGCGTCGAATTGAAAGGAGAATCAATAATGGGATTCATCATCACTAATGAACAACAAGATAGCTGTTTGCACGCCATCTTCTCTGACTTAGAAATGATGAAACCCAGCTTTTAGTTCGCTGTTATTAACAGCGAACTTGTATAACTTTTTTTTTTTTAATTTTATTTTTTAACATTGACTTTTATTTGACCAAAACTGCCATAAACTTGTTCGCTGTTAGTAACAGCGAACACACTGAAACTGTATAACTTTTTAATTCCAAGTGTGGGTGTGAATTAAGCCAAAACTCCACTGTTGATGATTTGAGAACAAGTCCTTGACACCAATCAGAACCAGGACTGACACAAGCTTGGGAAACTGATGGAGAGTCTGATCTTGGACTGATTTCAAGACTCTTTGGAAGACTATGAAGAAGATCTCCTGATTAGGAGATGTTCTTGGGATAAGTAGGTAAGCCTTGAAACACTCAAGACTCAACCCAGGTGAGGATGGACTGATCCTCAATGGATGCCAACACAGCACTTGAACAATACCTCTTGTATTATTGATTTTGAGAAAACAGAACTGAAAACTGAGTTTTGTACAATGATGATCCTCTTATTTATAGAATGAGGAATATGAGGCTAGGCTAAAGAACTTAATCAACTAATTCTAACGGTCATTAAGGCACGTGCTCCTCATTTGAGGGCTTAAAATACAGCTTAAGGTCATATAAAGCCTACAAATAACACTTAATGATAATCTGCTGACTGGCTGACTTTCAACCCCATTTCTTGGGTTCTTCCAGAGAATATTAGGATGACTCTTGGGCCCTGGCAGCAAGGCCCATGTATAGAGATTCCACTTCTGCCCTCAAGATGCTCCATATGGTCCTGGTCAGGTCTGTGCAAGCCCAGCAAGGTCTGCTGGCAGTCAGATTGTATTGAACTGTTCTGTGCTTGGTCTGTTGAGTTGTTTGAGGGTCCAGTGGTCTTGTTTGTTACTTGTTGGCCCTGTGTTGGTATCAGGCCCCTTCCTGGGTCTCTCTCAAGGTCTTCCAGCCCTTAAGATGTCCTAGGTCCAGTTGTACATAAGAAAGGTGCTAGCTGTTTTGGGCCTGTTTCTTGGTTGGAGCCTTGATTGAGGTTTGATGTGTTTGCTGAGCCATCAGAACCATCCTGATATGGTTCGGAAGGTTTCGCCGAGTCGGCGGTCCCTTCATTGGACCCATCGCCGACTCGACGATGGTGTAACACCCCTGAATTTCCAACCCTCTGAACGGAACTAAAACCGAAAGAGAACGGAGGAAATTCGGGTGTTACATTTAAAACAAAATAAAAGAAAATAAAAAGATAAATAAAGTTTGATTAAAGAGGTTTTAGAAAAGCTTTCAAACAAAAAATCTTACGAAAATTTCGGCAGCATCTGCCTTAAATATTAACGCACAAAAAGGATCAAACAGACAATAAACCATCACGAGAAGAGGCATTAATAGCCTTGTAACAAAATCACGGCGGAATTATCATCGCCAAAACCTCTGTCGACATGCTAAGCATGGATCGTGGTTCCCATGTAAACACTTGGGTTTTCCAAAAACATAACCAGCTATACAAATCATTCAAGATACTATAACGATATATAAAACGAAATAAATCTTTGCAGCGGAACGAATTACATCAAAAAGGAGGGCACGCGCCTCAAACCAAAAACATACGCAATACAATTCAAAAACTACATGTATTATCAAAATAGTTAGAATATGGCACGCGTCAAGTTTCTCACTCACATCCCCCCGTATGCAATGCAAAGAAACTCCAAAAAACCTGCAAGTGCTATCTATGATACCCCTACTGCTCAACGTAAGGTCATAGACGTACGTGTCATAGCAGTGCCATCAAAGATAAGCCATCAACAAGGAAACAAACAGTGACGTCAGTAACCAACAATAAATTATGTAAATGTAACCACTAATTAAATTCAACAAAACAAGGTGGGGAGGATACTCCAATGTGTAAGCACCTACTCCATCTATTTCTCAATTCTATATACTTCTCAATGTCTTCACCATCTTCCATCTCTTCATAAGTTTCATATATCTTCTTATGTGACTAGAGGCCACCATATTGGGGTTCGCAAGACCCACATGGTAACACCTCAGCCATGGACGGTGACGGCCATGCCAGCGCCCAATGGCAAAGTATGATCATATTTCTTGGTTGGAGCCTTGATTGAGGTTTGATGTGTTTGCTGAGCCATCAGAACCATCCTGATATGGTTCGGAAGGTTTCGCCGAGTCGGCGGTCCCTTCATTGGACCCATCGCCGACTCGACGATGGTGTAACACCCCTGAATTTCCAACCCTCTGAACGGAACTAAAACCGAAAGAGAACGGAGGAAATTCGGGTGTTACATTTAAAACAAAATAAAAGAAAATAAAAAGATAAATAAAGTTTGATTAAAGAGGTTTTAGAAAAGCTTTCAAACAAAAAATCTTACGAAAATTTCGGCAGCATCTGCCTTAAATATTAACGCACAAAAAGGATCAAACAGACAATAAACCATCACGAGAAGAGGCATTAATAGCCTTGTAACAAAATCACGGCGGAATTATCATCGCCAAAACCTCTGTCGACATGCTAAGCATGGATCGTGGTTCCCATGTAAACACTTGGGTTTTCCAAAAACATAACCAGCTATACAAATCATTCAAGATACTATAACGATATATAAAACGAAATAAATCTTTGCAGCGGAACGAATTACATCAAAAAGGAGGGCACGCGCCTCAAACCAAAAACATACGCAATACAATTCAAAAACTACATTTATTATCAAAATAGTTAGAATATGGCACGCGTCAAGTTTCTCACTCACATCCCCCCGTATGCAATGCAAAGAAACTCCAAAAAACCTGCAAGTGCTATCTATGATACCCCTACTGCTCAACGTAAGGTCATAGACGTACGTGTCATAGCAGTGCCATCAAAGATAAGCCATCAACAAGGAAACAAACAGTGACGTCAGTAACCAACAATAAATTATGTAAATGTAACCACTAATTAAATTCAACAAAACAAGGTGGGGAGGATACTCCAATGTGTAAGCACCTACTCCATCTATTTCTCAATTCTATATACTTCTCAATGTCTTCACCATCTTCCATCTCTTCATAAGTTTCATATATCTTCTTATGTGATTAGAGGCCACCATATTGGGGTTCGCAAGACCCACATGGTAACACCTCAGCCATGGACGGTGACGGCCATGCCAGCGCCCAATGGCAAAGTATGATCATACCCCCGTACAGCGACCATATATAGACGGTCCATGCCTCCGGGAACTAATCCAGCTGGGGTACCAATCCAGTGGAGTCACAGTAAATATCCAAATAAATGTCTCTTCAAATAAGGGGACTGATTCCCATTTCAATCTCATACAATCCAACATTCTAATCTTGCGATATCAGAACTCACTCTCTACTATGTCTACAGCTGATTCCCACTTGTAACACTAACTTAATAATATTTAATAGCAGTTCATATCCAACATATCTCATATAATATTGCTACGCAGAGAAAACATATTCAAGATACAAGAATTAGCTACTGCGTGTACTTACCTGCAACTGCAAGATAATAAGTCGCAAAAGTCACTTCGAAGGAGGTTCTTAAGCCCCTCTTTTGAACCGGGCACCTATACACGTTAACAGTAAGACTAATAAGCCTACTTCACATCATTTAAGAAGCACTGACTTCATACAACTACACAATCAGTCAAACAAGTTTCGATTCAAGTTAATACGCATTCTAAACGCACTTATGCAATAAATTAAACCCATGTTCACACATGAACCATGCCATCAATCCCAATCGAACTATAACATCATATTCTAGTCAAGTTTATATTAAGATATGTTCAGGTGAACGGGCACAACCATACGCTTGTGCATTATAGTCAAACTATCCATTGGAAAGTTTAAGAACACTTAATGCACAACATTACACTTAATAACAAACATATCACTCATGGTAGTAGTGATTTATTATTTTTCCAAGGTTTTTAGAGTAAGACGATTAAAAATAAATTAATTTTGTAGTTTGACGAATTAATAACGATTCGTATAACTTGGGTCAAAGTCACAAAACTTAGAAACACAATTAATCATATCCATATAACAACCCAGCTCAAAACTAACCACCTCATCGAACGACTATAACCACGACAATACTTTTATTAATGACAATCGCGATCTTAATCTTTCTTAGTAATTATTATTATCATTTACTCTACAACAATGGGTATCAACAATACTAGTCGCACCACCATGAGTAAAGTCATATAAACAATAACTAGCCACCATTCATCAACCATGTCACATAAACAAGGCTCACACAAGGTTTTAAATCAATAAAACACCATCCAAACCACAAAAGTAGTACATACTAGTTACTACTTTTGAATTCATCCAACTCTAACTAATTCAAGTTCAAATTACACTTTCTAATATCTACTCACTTTAAATTATATCAAGCTATAACTTAATCTAAACTAAGATTCTTGAATTTACCCAAAATACTACATTTAAATTCATTATAATATAAACCCTAAATCTCTATTTTCAAATCACCATAATCATCAACCCATAACAAAAATCAAGATAACATACTCAAATTTAACAAATACAAACTCTAAATAATAAGAAATTAAATATCAAGAACATACAAACTTAAATTGGGTAAAGAATTGCTCACAAAGAGGGAAAAATATGGCTTACAATGAGGAGAAATAAGAGAAGAAGGAGATGGGGCAGCCTTGGCTGCAGTTAGGGGCGAAAACGCAGCCCTTAGCTGCTGTTCTGGGCACCAAAACGCAGCCCTAAGCGGCTGTTTTGGGGTGGTTTCGCAGCGTTGCTGCTGGCGGCTTGCTTGGGTGGCGCGGCTGTGCTGGTGGAGGAGGAGGACGCGGGTTCGGGCTGCTGAAAGTTGGCGTGAGGGAGGAGAAGAGAGAAGAAAGGTGGGAAGGTTAGGGATGACGACTCATGAATGATGCTTAGGGTTTCTGAGTACTCTATCATGGCTTTTCTTAGTAATATTACTATTAATGTTAATATTATTATTATTATTATTATTATTATTATTATTATTATTATTATTATTATTATTATTATTATTATTATTATCATTATTATTATTATTATTATTATTATTATTATTATTATTATTATTATTATTATTATTATTATTATTATTATTATTATTATTATTATTATTATTATTATTTCTAGATTCACTTTCTTGAAATGCCCACTTATAAAACTCGTTTTCGTGTGCCCACACATTCTAATAAAATAATAATTTGATTCAACCCTCTTTATTTTAGAAGTCATACTTGTATTTTTAATATAGACATATGTTAATATTTAAATTCGTTTACAAACGAACTTATTAAACTACAATAAAATTAATTTAATATATATATAATTATAAAATCCCTAAAAGTTATTAAAATATTAATTAATGAAGTCAGAAAATCTCGGGGTGTTATAGATGGCAGCTGGAAAGTTTACCGTTGCTTTCTTCCCGTTTCCATTGTAGTTAATGCCTTGGATTCGTCTTAATGCTGATAATCCTTGGTATTATTAGGGAGTATTAAGGATAATTATGCTATACAATTATGGCATTGATACTCATGATCATAATGGTGATTGATGACCCAAAGGCTCTTCTTCTATACTTGTAGTATAAATAGAGACCTTTGGTCATAGTGTTTGATGCACCTTTTATTCTGATTTTCTTAAGCTACTTTCTCTCATTTGTTCTTGCTATACTAAGAGAGTAATTGATGTAGATCAACCCAGCCCAATATTAACTCTTTCAAAGATCAACTTGTTCAATATTTGGGTATGGTTCTCTTTAAACTTTAAGCTAATTTTTAGATTATTCGAGGTTCACAAAATAAATACTAAGCTCTTACTCGTTCATTAGTTTAATTTAAATTAAGTTGTGTCAAGAGTCAAGTATTTTATATTTCAGTCTTTTCTTTATTATTTTTATTTCACAGTCATAAATTAAGTCTTCTTTAGATTGAGTCGTTTATTAATTGAGTCTTTTATTTTATTTCAAGTATTTGAGTCTTTTATGTATTTTTGTTTTTGCAATAAACTATGTTTTTAGAGATGATTAAGCCAGGTTTAGGATCAAGCTTAATCATGTCTCATGTTTAGTTAGTTGAGTTGTAATTTTTATTTTTCATTTGTCAAGTCCTAAACAAAAAAAATTGCTCAATTGGTTTGAAAATTACAAAGCTTGAGACGCAAGAGTCGAAGCAAGAAAAAATTTCAGCTATGAGAGCATCATCCGAAAATTGCAAGATACCAAAGATACATGGAGAATATTTGCATAATTCAGAAATCAAGCAAAGATATATGCAAGAAATATTCATGGAGAATACTTGGAGCCGTTGAAAGACACACAAATCAGCAAGGATATTGAGCTTTATTCTTTGACGATTATTGCTGATTTCTAAAATATTCTTACCACAATTCAGCCCAACAAATGTTCCATGAAGATTGAAGACTTATTTGCACAATATTACAAGTTTCTACGTCACAATCATACATATATGAATTTATTTTGCAAATTTTGTGTAATCATTTCTTAGCTAGTAGCTTATTTGTTTTTTTTTTAAATAGCTCAGACATTCAGCCTTGTAAAGGAATTGAACATTAATACAAAAAACCTTTGAGCAAGTTTGCTTTGTTTTGCAATTTATTTTTAACTTGGATTAGTTAAAGTAATGTGAAGTTCCTATGCTTTTCATTCTTTTGGCTAAAGATTGAATGTGTTCTTAGGAGCCCTTAGTTTTAATTCGTGGTGTATCTGTATCGAATTAAACCTTTGGTTCAGCCGTTCTTAGTTGATTAATTCAACATATCCCTTTTAATTTTTCTTGTTAAAAAAACCCACAAAAATCACAAAAACACTTTCGTTGAAACAGAAACAGCAACTTAACGTGTGCTTATAGTTTGGTTATTGTTCGACACGTACCCAACCTATATCATCTTGAATGATGTAGATCAACCCAGCCCAATATTAACTCTTTCAAAGATCAACTTGTTCAATATTTGGGTATGGTTCTCTTTAAACTTTAAGCTAATTTTTAGATTATTCGAGGTTCACAAAATAAATACTAAGCTCTTACTCGTTCTTTAGTTTAATTTAAATTAAGCTGTGTCAAGAGTCAAGTATTTTATATTTCAGTCTTTTCTTTATTATTTTTATTTCACAGTCATAAATTAAGTCTTCTTTAGATTGAGTCGTTTATTAATTGAGTCTTTTATTTTATTTCAAGTATTTGAGTCTTTTATGTATTTTTGTTTTTGCAATAAACTATGTTTTTAGAGATGATTAAGCCAGGTTTAGGATCAAGCTTAATCATGTCTCATGTTTAGTTAGTTGAGTTGTAATTTTTATTTTTCATTTGTCAAGTCCTAAACAAAAAAAATTGCTCAATTGGTTTGAAAATTACAAAGCTTGAGACGCAAGAGTCGAAGCAAGAAAAAATTTCAGCTATGAGAGCATCATCCGAAAATTGCAAGATACCAAAGATACATGGAGAATATTTGCATAATTCAGAAATCAAGCAAAGATATATGCAAGAAATATTCATGGAGAATACTTGGAGCCGTTGAAAGACACACAAATCAGCAAGGATATTGAGCTTTATTCTTTGAGGATTATTGCTGATTTCTAAAATATTCTTACCACAATTCAGCCCAACAAATGTTCCATGAAGATTGAAGACTTATTTGCACAATATTACAAGTTTCTACGTCACAATCATACATATATGAATTTATTTTGCAAATTTTGTGTAATCATTTCTTAGCTAGTAGCTTATTTGTTTTTTTTTTTTAAATAGCTCGGACATTCAGCCTTGTAAAGGAATTGAACATTAATACAAAAAACCTTTGAGCAAGTTTGCTTTGTTTTGCAATTTATTTTTAACTTGGATTAGTTAAAGTAATGTGAAGTTCCTATGCTTTTCATTCTTTTGGCTAAAGATTGAATGTGTTCTTAGGAGCCCTTAGTTTTAATTCGTGGTGTATATGTATCGAATTAAACCTTTGGTTCAGCCGTTCTTAGTTGATTAATTCAACATTTCCATTTTAATTTTTCTTGTTAAAAAAACCCACAAAAATCACAAAAACACTTTCGTTTGAAACGAAAAAAAGCAACTTAACGTGTGCATATAGTTTGGTTATTGTTCGACACGTACCCAACCTATATCATCTTGAATGATGTAGATCAACCCAGCCCAATATTAACTCTTTCAAAGATCAACTTGTTCAATATTTGGGTATGGTTCTCTTTAAACTTTAAGCTAATTTTTAGAGTATTCGAGGTTCACAAAATAAATACTAAGCTCTTACTCGTTCTTTAGTTTAATTTAACTTAAATTGTGTCAAGAGTCAAGTATTTTATATTTCAGTCTTTTCTTTATTATTTTAATTTCACAGTCATAAATTAAGTCTTCTTTAGATTGAGTCGTTTATTAATTGAGTCTTTTATTTTATTTCAAGTATTTGAGTCTTTTATGTATTTTGTTTTTGCAATAAACTATGTTTTTAGAGATGATTAAGCCAGGTTTAGGATCAAGCTTAATCATGTCTCATGTTTAGTTAGTTGAGTTGTAATTTTATTTTTCATTTGTCAAGTCCTAAACAAAAAAAATTGCTCAATTGGTTTGAAAATTACAAAGCTTGAGACGCAAGAGTCGAAGCAAGAAAAAATTTCAGCTATGAGAGCATCATCCGAAAATTGCAAGATACCAAAGATACATGGAGAATATTTGCATAATTCAGAAATCAAGCAAAGATATATGCAAGAAATATTCATGGAGAATACTTGGAGCCGTTGAAAGACACACAAATCAGCAAGGATATTGAGCTTTATTCTTTGAGGATTATTGCTGATTTCTAAAATATTCTTACCACAATTCAGCCCAACAAATGTTCCATGAAGATTGAAGACTTATTTGCACAATATTACAAGTTTCTACGTCACAATCATACATATATGAATTTATTTTGCAAATTTTGTGTAATCATTTCTTAGCTAGTAGCTTATTTGTTTTTTTTTTTTTTAAATAGCTCGGACATTCAGCCTTTTAAAGGAATTGAACATTAATACAAAAAACCTTTGAGCAAGTTTGCTTTGTTTTGCAATTTATTTTTAACTTGGATTAGTTAAAGTAATGTGAAGTTCCTATGCTTTTCATTCTTTTGGCTAAAGATTGAATGTGTTCTTAGGAGCCCTTAGTTTTAATTCGTGGTGTATCTGTATCGAATTAAACCTTTGGTTCAGCCGTTCTTAGTTGATTAATTCAACATTCCATTTTAATTTTTCTTGTTAAAAAACCCACAAAAATCACAAAAACACTTTCGTTGAAACGAAAAAAGCAACTTAACGTGTGCATATAGTTGTGGTTATTGTTCGACACGTTACCCAACCTATATCATCTTGAATGATGTAGATCAACCCAGCCCAATATTAACTCTTCAAAGATCAACTTGTTCAATATTTGGGTATGGTTCTCTCTTTAAACTTTAAGCTAATTTTTAGATTATTCGAGGTTCACAAATAAATACTAAGCTCTTACTCGTCTTAGTTTAATTTAAATTAAGTTGTGTCAAGAGTCAAGT